>OV049927.1:38238601-38479460 GCA_920104205.1 Eupeodes latifasciatus
AAATGAGAGAAGGGAGGCTTCTTTAAAAAGGAAGATATGTGATTATGGTGAGCACAGTTGGTTTCAAGTTTCAAGTTATCAAGAGAAAACATTATTCCTCATTATCATCATTATGTATTTCGAGGAAGCTGAATATTCTATCTTTACCCTGGATGATTTTGCTGTAAGAGAGGCAAACTCAATAAACGAGAACGTTGGTTTCAAGCCATCGAAAAAACTGTCTGATTTACAAATGAATTTTAGATATAATATTTTTTTACTACAAAAAGTAAAAACACGGTGGGGCGATCGGATTGTAGTAGATCTTGGAGAATATAAGGTAAGTTTTTTTTTTTTTTTTTTTTTAATTATTTATTATAAATTAAATTGTTTTATAGGTGTTCTTACCGACCAGATATTCAGATCTTTCAGCAAGCTGCATAGCAGCAATTGGTGGAGGAGGATATGTCTTCGAAATAACTAAACAACTTGGAGCAACTTATGAGCTTAAGTTTATGAAAATGAAATAACGTGTAATGCTAATGTATAGAAATACATGCTTAGAAAATATGAACATACTGTATAAATAAAATTACAAATTTTAATGTTTTAAAATCAGATTTATTTTTATTATAACCCTTCTATTTTACAGAATTTCGTTTTTATTGATCCATGAGTTATGTTCTGGGGAGAATCCCAACCATTTCACTAAAACTTTATTTCCCCTCGCTTGTAGAACTTTTTCAACTAGGAATACATCTGCGCATCTAGTTTTCATCAGTTCTGCTTCGTAAAAACCACCTTGAACTGGTTTTCCTTGATAGTCTTCAAGAAGATATGTGACTGGTTTTGTTAATTGGACTTTTCTTATTTTAAAAACCTCAGTAGTTCAATTGGGTGTATAGCCTTTTTCAAATACATGTTTGTACTTGCTGATTCTTACTTTGTCTCCAACTTCAAATTTTCGTGTGCTTAGTTTTTCTTTCTTGATTTTGAAAATTGGTAATAGTGACTTTGAATTTTGTTTGTTAACATCTGCAGGTTTACATTTAATGGTTCGATGAATAGAGTGATTGTTTTCATGAAGTATTTTTTTGTAAATATTTATCCACTTATAACTGCCGTTGAAACTAAATTCTTTCCACATTTTATCTTTGAAAGTTCTATTAAATCTTTCAACAATTGAAGCTTTTAATGAACTAAATGTGGAATAATGGTTAATTTTATATTTTTTCATTAAGCTTTTGAAGTTTGTATTGAAAAATTCTTTTCCATCATCCGTTTGTAAATTTTTAGGAATCCTAGAAGAATGGATAAATATTTCCTCCATTCCTTTAGAAATAGTGATACCTTTTTTGTTTTTCATTGGTATGACCCACGCGAATTTGGAGAAGGCATCAATGACTGTCATTAAATAATTGAACCCTCTGTTTTGTCCACTATAAGGTATCATTTCAACTAAGTCAGCTTGCCATAAATCATCAAAGCCCTTGATAATAACACGACGACGTTTAAAATTTCTACGTGCAGTCTTATGCAACTCTTCAACAAATTTCTGCTTGCTCATATTTGTAAAGAGTGAATTAAGCTTAATAAAAAAGAAGATTTATATGTTTTTTATTTTTTTTTATTGCAATCTCTTATATAATAACATTAGTTTCTTAATTGTAGCTAAAAGTTTTTCTATAACGTAACAGGCACAAGTATCTGGGCCTAGTTTACATTGGTTGGATGACCAGCAACAATTAGAGTAGTGATGTCCATGCGATGATTCCATGTATGCAGTATTTTTAAATTTACTAACCATTGAAATACAGTTAGTAAATTCTCCATAGTGTTCATCCAATATTGATTCGCCATTTGTTTTAAAAAAAACAAAAATATCTTTTATTATTTTATCAGTGTCCATTTTGAAAGTTCCTTGTTGTTCAAGTGTTGAATCCTAACTAACAAATTTTATTTTATTTTATGAAAATTGAAAATTTTTTCTTCATTTTCACTTATACATTATGTATGTATATATAACATAAAACATTTTTTTTTTACTTATTTTAATCTATGGGTATAAAGGGTACATTAGGAAACATCGTCTTCATTATATGTTCAACTTTAGTAGTTGTAACTAGAGGGTACGAGTTCACCGGTGCACCGGTGCAGCACCGGTGCACCGGTGCTGCACCAGGGTTCTAATCTATGCTAATCACCGGTGCACCGGTGCTGCACCAGGGTTCTGATCTATGCTAATCACCGGCATCTTCTAGCACCATCTGTATTTTGTTCATTTCAACATTGGTTGTGGGATTGGATTTTCAGTGAAAAATTGGTTGTGGAATATACTTTCATAGTTGGATTTTTTGGATAGCACAACCTTTGTATATGAAAACTAACGTTCTAGACCATGCTTAGCAAACGTTAGAACGTAAAAACGTAAAATTCACGCTCACGTTAGAACGTAAAAACGTAAAATTCATAGTTGGATTTTTTGGATAGCACAACCTTTGTATATGAAAACTATAGTACTCTCATGGGCAGACATTTTTTTGCGCGACCGGACGCCGCGCCGCCGCCGTCGTTGGCGGTAGTATCGGGGACCGAGAGCAGCCAGCAGAATAAGGGAGACAGTTAATTTCATTCTATTTGAATCTATCCTTGTATATGTTTTCATATACTAAGCTTCCACATGAAGGTCGATGAATTTGTTTTTGTAATTTCTTTATATCAATGCATTTTTATATGAAAAACGGCAATGTCTTAATATTGTGTCTAATAAGGGGATGAATGAAATTTTTGTATGCTTACATCAGCTGTTTAAGATCTTGTACTGATTTTTGTTTTTATTTACATTCATGACTCTGCTTCTCCCTGTGTACGATCTTTGTATATGAAAAATGGTTGTATTATGTATACGAAGCTACGATGCGATTTTTGTGAAGAAGAAACATATTGGGATAGTTATACGTTTGGTTATAGTTATGTATATTTTTGCTGGTGTTTTTTGTTTTTTTGTAGATAAATATCAACTGGTAGGTGATTTTTTCCAGGATGTGGGTTTTATTTTAAATTCAATTTTTAGATATAAAAGATATTGGTAGGTAGGCAGGTAATTTATGAAATTTCATAGGGAATTCCTACTAGTATCTGGACAGTGCGATAATATCCGTACACTTAGCATTTTGTTTGAGATTAGTAGATAGGTAGGTACAGTATTTATAAATACCTATGTATGTAGTTTAAAATAAAAATAAAAACAAAAATGCATTCTTTATGTGGGTTCAGATAATTTGATTAATTTGATAATTGAAATTTGTGTCTTTTTATGTTCCAATTCTCCTTTTGCTTTATTATTTTTAATAAATAAATGTAAACAATAAAGCTGGGACCTTAGGCATAAACAAAAAAAAAATTAGTTTATATTTAGGTAGGTATATGTTGTTTGCTGTTGTAGGTACCTTTAATACAATTTTGTCAGCTCTTCTATTTTAAGATGTGTGACTCTTAGGAAAATCCAATTGAAAGTTTTTTTTAACTTATTAACTATTAGTAAGTATACCTATTTTCGTAAATGTAGTGTCGAAGTAGGTATTTTTGTATTGATTTGAAATTTTCTTTTATACGATTTCGCAGTTTTTTTGTGCCACTTACCAACCAATAATTTTTTAACATTAAACGTAAAATTATATCAATGATAATTACTCATGTTATTTCACAACCTTGGTGTTATAACCTTGTTAAGATGAAGGATTCTTCAGATATTTAAAGTCAATTTATGACTTAATTTCACAATTTAGAAAATCACGGTTTTACTTGCGTCATATAGGCAAGTTTTGCATTCGTAAAAAATGTCGAACTCAAGAATCAAAAATGACATTTCGATGGCAGAGAAGTAGGAAAAAGTGAGTCCACTGATTCCGTCCTGGCCCGTACCTTCACCCCAAGGCATTAGGTTGATTGACCTAAAATTTGGATATTAAGGGTAAGAGCCGATTTGCGTTAAGCGTTCTTAAATTCCCATAGGAAGCTATTGTAATCGGTCCGTTTTCTTGACGTTTCAAGGTCCCTAGAGTCGAAATAAAAGATTTTTAGAGAGATGTCTGTGCGTGCGTGTGTACGTATACGTTCGGGAAGTTTTTTTCGTCGTCCATAGCTCAAGAACCAATAGAGATATCAACTTCAAATAAATTTTGTTATACAGATAATAGCTAATACAGAAAGATGCAGAAAGGACTCTAAAAAAAATTGAGTGGGTGGTTTTTTTACCAAAGCAATTTAAACAAAGGTGAAAACTTTGAAAACTTTGGTTAACCCTAAATATATCACGAACCAATAACGCTAGAAACTTGAATTAAATTTTATATTATATGTATATTGTAACGCGATACAAAACTAGTATAGTTTTTGGGAAAAAAAATCAAATTAACGGGTTTTTATAAATCAAAAAAACTGAACAAACATATTTGTCACCTCGAATATTTTAGCAATAAAAATATTGTTTTCAACTTTCACTTAAATTTTGAGAAAAATCGAATTGACAGTTTTCTTGCAATAAATAAAAACATTACTAAAAGTAAAAAATTACTTTCGACTCAAATATCTTTACAAAAATTAAAAAAATATTGGCTTCAAACTAATTTAATCTCACAGTGATTTTTTTTATAAAAGTCCAACAGTCAGTTTTTTCATAAAAAATTAAAATCTACAAAAAATAGTACGCAACATTGGTAAACAATTATGTTCGGTTCTCGAAATCTCGCGAACAATAGAAGATATTTACTTTTTGCTTCATTTTTAACAAATTAATGTGGACAACAAAGCTCGGACCTTATAGAGGGCATAAACAACATATATGTAAATATGGTTTATATTTAAGCAGGCATGTATGTGTTGCTTAAGCCGTTAGATTTTTGTATTGCTCCAGAAGAGTACCCCACGTTATTTTGGTACATTTTTTTCAAAATTCGATGTATCCAAAATGGGTCATTAGTTTTTTACGAAACTGTATATTAATTAGTTCAAAATAACTGCATACCAAAAATATATATTTTAACTAAAATTGAAAAATTGTATGTGTACAAAATTAATTTAAAAAGTAAACTGCTCTAAAGATTTTCAAATAAGAATTTTGAAACATTAAGGTTTTTTTTGACAAATCAAATTTTGGAAACAAGCTTTTTTAACAGGTACATTTTTAAATTTAAAAATACAGGAAATATTTTAAATAGTCTTGGTTTGTCAATTGAACTGATTCGTTCTAAAATTACCTCTACCTTCTACACGAAGAGACATAGACCCCCATTTCGCTAGTCAAAAGTGCACGTACGTATATTTTAAAACAGTAGTAAAACGTTATGTTTATTTCAAATTTATAGAAAAATTATTCCTAAGTTAAAAACTTTGCTTTGGCATACAAAAATTGGATTTGCTAGAATTTACACAGATATATCTTTAGACTGAGACAAAGGCATCAAATTTATGTAAGTACAATTACAAATGCTAATACTTCTCTAAAAATAAAGATCCAAATAAAGTCTTTTACCTTATTAAAAGTAAACATTTGCTTATACCCTTGATCATTCAAAATTGTTGATAGGAAGGTCCTTCTTTTAATAAATACCTTAATAGGTATATCATAAGAACTTACGTTAAAACGCAAAAACGTAAAATTCGCGTTAAAACGTAAAATTCACGTTCACGTTAAAACTGTAAAATTCACGTTTACGTTAAAACGCAAAAACGTAAAATTCGCGTTAAAACGTAAAATTCACGTTCATGTTAAAACGTAAAAACGTAAAATTCACGTTCACGTTAAAACGCAAAAAACGTAAAATTCACGTTAAACGTAAAATTCACGTTCACGTTAAAACGCAAAAACGTAAAAAAACGTAAAAACGTAAAATTCACGTTCACGTTAAAACGCAAAAACGTAAAATTCGTGTTAAAACGTAAAATTCACGTTCACGTTAAAACGCAAAAACGTAAAAAAACGTAAAAACGTAAAATTCACGTTCACGTTAAAACGTAAAAACGTAAAATTCACGTTCACGTTAAAACGCAAAAACGTAAAATTCACGTTCACGTTAAAACGCAAAAACGTAAAATTCACGTTCACGTTAAAACGCAAAAAACGTAAAATTCACGTTCGGAACGCAAAAATCACCATAGGAAACTGAACAAAATCATGAACAGAACATGATGTTTAAGAGTTAAGTTTTTTCAGAAAAGGTGGTCCATATGAGTGAAGAGAGAAAAGAATCGTTAAGTAAAAAGACATGTTAATTTTTTAAATATTTTTTTTATTTTTTAATTAAATTTTAAGGCCAATGCCACAAGATCAGTTTTACATTTCATTTTCAAGTTCTATTCGATAATGACGCCAAGCTAGTGTATTTATATTATTGGTACATATAAATCTTTTGTCATCAGAACAACTTAAACTTAATTTGTTTATACATTCGGTGTATATAGTATGGTGTTTAGATCTAAAGTTCAACATTTTACTATAGAAGTTTTGTTTGTGTAGCAAACAGTCTCTGTAATTTTGTAAAGACATTTTTTTACAGCTGCTGATTTGACACCCTTAGCCTTTTTTATTAGTGCTGCATCTTCTATGTCTATACTATACATTTTAGCTCTTAATCCTATAAATTCCTTCATTATTCTACCATTCTTTTTCATCCTTCATAAATCCTAACTTTTTCACATTGAGCTGGGGCAATACCGTAGCAGTTTTGGGGTGGATAGTCTGAAGTATCAAATTTATCTATTATATCATTTCTTATATCATTGTAAAAATCATCTGTTCTTATTTTATAAATAAATGAATCGGTATCCATGTAGGCCAGATGTAGGTTGTCAGTAAATTTAGGTTTCATGTATGCATAATGAAAGTCGTACACTTTATACTTTGAAATCTCCAAAACACAAAAACCTAAGTATATAGGCTTATTATATACACTGTAAATTCGTTTTAACTGAATAGCAGCCATGGTTTTCGAAAATTCTAATATGCTATGAAAATTAGGTTTAGCTATAAGAGCGCGACTACCGAGATGGGTGCCTTTGCTTTCTATTGAATCGACAATTCGAACATCTTTTCGTTTGTCTACATTTTCCATAGTTTTTCCGAATACAGCATTATTACAAAGTTTACGCTGATCCTTTTCAAACTTTGTGGTGGTTTTTTTTCTTAGTTCATTGTTTAAATCAATATATTTTGTCAGCCATTGAAATTGTTTGAATTGCATCACTCTATGAATTTTCTTAAGCACCAAACCATTATCAAGGCATTGAATTAATGTTTTGTGATGAATTATATAATTAACTTTATTATTCAAATCAGCAATCTGATGCTTTAGAATTTTTGAATGGAATAAATTTTGAGGATGTTTAAAGTCAACGGAAATAAAAATATTTTAAAAATATTTAAATAGGGTTAGCACTATATTTCTGACGGCCCGAAGGGTTGAGGTTATGAGACCGGTGCAGCACCGGTGCACCGGTGCTGCACTCCTCTTCCACGGCCATACAGCTTCTGAAAAAGTCATTTGAGAATACGCCTAAAAAACTGTTGAAGTTTGTATTGAAAAATTCCTTTCCATCATCAGTCTGCAAGTTCTTTGGCATCCTAGAAGAATTAGTAAATATTTCATCCATTCCTTTTGAAATAGTAATGCATTTTTTGTTTTTCATTGGGAGAACCCAAGCAAATTTTGAAAAAGCATCGATAACTGTCATCAAATAATTAAATCCATTGTTTTTATCGCTGTAAGGTATCATTTCAACCAGATCTGCTTGCCACAAGGTATCATATACCTTTATGATAACATGATGACGTTTGATCATAATTTTCAAGTATTTTGTATAAAGGAAGCAGAACGAGAAAAATTGTATCTTACCATATATTCGTCAAGATCCGCTACGATTCTATCACCCCACACCGTGTCGTAACCTTTCGCAAGGTATAAATGTTATATTTTAGATCTATTTTCAACTCCGATAGCTTCTTTGTTGGCT
Organism: Eupeodes latifasciatus; assembly: GCA_920104205.1. Taxonomy (NCBI): domain Eukaryota; kingdom Metazoa; phylum Arthropoda; class Insecta; order Diptera; family Syrphidae; genus Eupeodes; species Eupeodes latifasciatus. The sequence continues at coordinate 38,246,591 of OV049927.1, forward strand.
TGAATCCACTGGCTAGGGTTAATGAATTTGCTTCAAAAGCAGCGAAATCATCCAGAGTAAAAACGGAGTATTCTGCTTCATCGGGGGTAGGAAAGTAGTCATATACAGGATATGATCCTAAATGTCGTATTACACATTGCAAAAGGTTTCTTTGGGGTGAAAAGTAACTAATGAAAAGAAGTATTGGGGTAATAATACATGCTTATATCATATTGATTGCTACACTGAACCAAAAAGGTACACCATACTGACGAAAAAGGTCATCTATATGATGTAGAATTCATCAATTTTAGTCCAGTGAACCTTTTCATCTAAATGATGAAACGAGGTTCATCAATATGATGACAGTTTTAAGTGATGAAACTCGTTCATCATTCATCAACTTTGTTCATCAATATGACGAATAAATAATTAATGAATGTGTACATCAATATGATGAATTAGTTCATCATGCTGTTGATCGCATTCATGAATATGATGAATATTATTCATCAATTCAGTGAATATATTCACCAATAAGATTCACATTTTCATCATATTGATGACCTTTTACATCAATATGATGAACATTTTTCATCATTTCAGTGAAAATATTCATCAATAAGATTCACATTTTCATCATATTGATGACCTTTTACATCAATATGATGAAAATTTTTCATCATTTCAGTGAAAATATTCATCAATAAGATTCACATTTTCATCATATTGATGACCTTTTACATCAATATGATGAACATTTTTCATCATTTCAGTGAAAATATTCATCAATAAGATTCACATTTTCATCATATTGATGACCTTTTACATCAATATGATGAACATTTTTCATCATTTCAGTGAAAATATTCATCAATAAGATTCACATTTTCATCATATTGATGACCTTTTACATCAATATGATGAACATTTTTCATCATTTCAGTAAAATATTCATCAATAAGATTCACATTTTCATCATATTGATGACCTTTTACATCAATATGATGAACATTATTCATCATTTCAGTGAAAATATTCATCAATAAGATTCAGATTTTCATCATATTGATGACCTTTTACATCAGTATTATGAACGTTTTTCATCATTTCAGTGAATATATTCATCAATATATTAAAAGGATGCATTAATGTAATGATAATGTTCACCAATATGAAGAATTCATATTCTTCGTATTGATGAACTGAAGTTTCATTGCATTATTAGTTTCTTTTAATAATACCGTTGAAAATATTCACCTAGAAATAGAAAATGCGTCATTAGGAAAATCAATATTATTATATTAGTACGATACTTATCCCAACAGTTCCATATTAGTATAAAAGTGTCTTCTAAATAAAGTGCTCCAAAATCATCATTTCTCAATTTGGAAATATTTCCAGAACCATTCCTTCCCATTCCTTCTAAGTTTTTTTATATAAAAGTTAAAGGAAAAAATAGATTAAATTTTTTAAAAATTTAGTTTTATTTAAGAGTAGGTAACAATAAGACTTAAATTTACTTAATTATTAATTAATTATTAATTATTAAATTATTTTATTCGACTTTAAGAGTCTGTACGATAGTACTTATTCTTGAAGTTAAATTTTTTTTTTTTGGTTCAATAGAATAAAAATAGTATTGAATAAAAACCCAAAACTGTTCGCAAGCAGCTGGGTATTGTAAGTCAAAAACAAAAAAAATTTTAAGGCAAATGTCTACTGCCCGTAGTAGTTTTTTGAATTTTAATCTGTATCCGTCCAGATACACGTAATACTCTGGATCATCGTTCTTTTGCAAGGATAAAATGAAGGGTTGCACGTTGTTATGTTGGGATTTTAAAAAATCCAAATGGTCTTCAAATTGCTGAACACTTTCTCCTTCGAAAATGAAAGCTTGTTGGGAGTCTTTTATCGTAAACCTTTGGACCGATTTCTGCTTTGATGTTGATTTTAATACAACTGGTCTCGTTGGAATGAGATAGCAGTGTACACTTTTCAGTAGGGTGAGTACCGCATCTTCTATAAGATATAGAAAAAGAGAATTGTAATTATGTATGTTTAAATGACAACAAAGAAATTATATTTGGTGCTAAGTATAACCTTATTTAATATTCAAAAAAGAAAAAGACATTTACTTTTTAAAATTTTAATTTTTACCTTTGTTCGCATCGCAGTCTGCGATTTGGGAAAGCAGCTCTGTAGTTTTCTTGTCTTTTATATTTTGAATGAGAAACTGTTTTATTACTTTAAAGTTGGTTTCCCAGTTCTCGCAAATGGTTTGGCTTTCAGTAAATAAGTGTTTAAAGTCTCTGTCAATCTATTAAAAAAAAAGAGTTACTTAATAAACAAAACTTTTTAAGATTAAGACCTTACCAAACGATAACCATTCAAATTCTTGTACTGCGGCCATGTCTTGAAAATCTCTTCCTGCGTTGAAGAATTTCGTATCTCCAGAAGTCGGTACTCCGTGCATGAATCCCATATACTATTAAACTCTTCAGCTGACAAGTTGTCAAAATTTAAACTTTTTACACAAGTTTGTGCATCAGGCTCTGGAACTAAAGAAAATGATTGAACGCTCGTCCATTAAAACTACTATGCATATACTTACTTAAATTCCGTTTGCAGGATTTTGGGTTTTCATTTGATGGCGATTTTTTAGTCTTCTTTGGTTCTAAGGATTTGTAAATCCTTTTTATATTGTGGAGCTTCGTGTAAATTTTACCTCGCTTTTCCGTGCGGTAATATTCAATTTTTTCTGTCGGAAATCGGTCCAATATCTCCTTTTCGATCCTGTAGCTAGTTTTTAAGGACATGGGAATGCTGTTTTCTTCGAAGTACTTTGCGACCAGACAGATGAGTAGATGTCGGTGCTCAGTTTGAAACTTTTCATGTTTATTGTAATACTCTACAATTTCTCGTCCATGCTTTTTAGATGATAGCATAGTCGATAGATCTATCGATTGACTGCTAGTGGGTTCTGGAGATGACGTGGGTGACGCTGCTCTGGATGAAGGATACGATGACGCTGGAGAGTTTGGAGCTTGAAATAGCATTTCGGTGGATAGTGAACATGACGGTAATGGATTGCCCGGTAATAGGGGCATGCCAATAGAATCCCGCCATTTTTGCAAATGATGCTCGAAAAGTATGCGGTCACCATGTTTAAAACTGACAAGCAAGGATGCAATATGAGTCTCTTTTATTATTTTCAAAATGTTAACTGTTACATTTTCACCTAATGAAAAAAAAAAATCGATTCAACATTGGACTTAATCTATTAAGATGCCTGAAAATGGTACATATCATCGCCTTTTTTTAAGCCTCGTATTTAAGAAAAAATTATGATGTTGTGATGACATTATGAGTTTTTCCATAGGACATACGAGGATGAAAGAAAGACGACGATATATTAATCATAAGTATGAAAAATTAAGTATAATGAAATGATCATCTTACCAAGCAAGTAATCGTACATATTAAGGCAACCCCAACTCTTTAAAAGGATTTTTAATTCCTCATCGACTTCCAAAGTGTTGTTTGAATATTCCGTGACGGGAACTAGTTTATAGAGAGAAGATTGCTGCTGTCCTCCAGTATTGACGATTTCTAGAGTTTCCTCACTGATTGCTAGAGTTTCAGTATCTTCCAATTCTATGGAGCTCTCAGGAAAATCCATTTCTAAATCTTTGGTAAAAATAAGTTATCGTTAAAAGGTGCTTTGAGCTCTAATTAATATTAATTAATTAATTTTTACTACTGTTGAAAGTGTTCTTTAAGCCTAATAAGGTGTTTTCCTTTTGATGTTTTTGTCAAAGTTACAGGAGGTCCGATAACTTCATCAAATGTAAGGATTTTAAATTCACCAAACATACTTGGATCAACCTCATAAGCTCTGAAGTGAGATTTGAAGCAAATGTTCGATAATTTTTGACAAAACATAAATGTATTGGCTTCAGCTTGAACTATGGTCTTAATAACGTATATATTATAATCAGTCGAACACCTCCCTACATAATATCCAGTTTTATATTTTTTGCCAACGTACTCTATTTCATCGTAAAATGCTAATTTACTGCCTTCTTCTTTTAAGTTTAATTTATCTCTCACAATGTTAGCAAATACAGTATCACATTTATGTTTTTCATTTAAGTGAATTTCATTTATATTGTTGTTAGAATGAAGAATCAGATTTGCAAATTGGAGTTGAAATTTTTTCGACAGGGTGCGACAAATATTTTTTCTTGACGTTATTCCATGAGCATACACTTTGAAAGGCCTGTGCTTTGCTTCAAATTTAAAACACCAAAAATTTCTTGCCGGTCCTGATTTTTGTAGTATAGTAGGGTAGTGTGTCAAAAAATGGAATTTTGGTTTCAAATTATCATTGAACAAGTTAACATATTGCTCGTTATGATGCTTAATTTTCAATTGTAAAGCTGAGATAAGTAACTCTGTAACTTCGAAAGATAAAATTAAATCCGTGATGTCAATTAGTTCAAGAAAAAATAGCCAAACTTTATCTTCACAGGGAATCAAATCACCGATCATTAGTGGTAAATACATAGTGAATGTTAGCATTTCACGTGCTGTCATTTTCAAGTGTTTATTTTTTAAGTGGTTCATTGTTAGTTCGATTGAAAAATTTCCAATCTCCGTTGGGCCATAGTCAAACGTTTGCTTTCTTTTATTTAACATTTCTAATGTCAAGTACTGCATTTCCTGTGTCAGGTATAATATTATATGACACAAATCATAATGGAATATTCCTTCGCATAAGTCATGCATTGCATCCACACAAAAGTTTTCTACCACATGGAATGATGGTATTTTGTTAAATGGGCTTTCTTTTGCGATTCCAGTATTTTTAGGATCACGCAGAGATATATCACAATCATAGTTCTCGACAGTTCGAACATTCTCTGGTACTTCAACACCAAGCTTATTGCAACTTTCCTTGTCCAATTTACAAAATCTGCAAAATGAAGTGCTCGAGAATGATTTTGAAAAATCAAGAAGTGAGTTTACTCCCAAGTTATCTCCGAGAAAAAGAGCCATTATAAAATGAACGCGATGCACTTTTCCATTGCCATCTAATATGTCCACTCCTGTCTCTTCGAGAGATACCAGTTCTTCTATTAAATAATGCAAACAGTCCTCATTTCCGATATTTTTCAAATCTTTGGATTTTATTACTGCTGCCAAAAAAATACTCTCCAGCTTAGAACTTCGCTTTGGAAAGCAAGGAAATGAGTAATAAAAATTACAAACAGAATGAGTTGTTGCATGTGCACCTAAAGGATTGTTTACAGCAAAATCATCAGCATACAAAAAGTATGGTATCAAAGTCTTGCCTGGATACATATCGCATTTCTTTTTCCAAAGCGGCCCTTGGATAAAATTTGTGTACTTTTTATCAGAATATAAGGAGTTCATATGTTTCAATATTTCCAACAATATATTTTCTTGCTCAAAAACTTTTCGAAATTGTGACCTTAGTGGTAAGACGCTGCCCTTGCAATTTTTTTCCCCATACACTAGTTCAGAGCGGACGTAAATAGGCTGGATATCGCTTTTTATAGTAAATTCTTTAATGTCATCCATGCACCCTTTCCCTTTGAGTGTTTTACATAAATTATGGTCCGTAGCACAATTTTTAAATGGATCTCGGAGGCTAAAAACCACACTAAGCAAATCTGTTTGCACCTGAATGTTATTGTTAAGGCGATCTTGTGCGAAAGTTTTTATCTGATCCAGCAAAGGATCTATCAAATATGTCTTGACATTTTTTTGAATTTCGTAAACACTTTTTCTTGAAAAGTTATGATTCCCATGCAGAAGAGTTGAAAATTTTAATGCTTCATCAAAAACATTAGGCAAGAATTTATTTTGGTTTAAGTTTTCAGCTACATTTTGATTAGAACCAATAGTTGTACTGCCAATAACAGCACAACTACTGTTTTCATTTGACGAAGCCGGTAAACTTTCAGCCGAAGCAGTTGAATTCGCATTATCTTCTTCCATGCGTTCAATGCTTCCGGTAGGAGAATGTAATCTCAAAATATGCCGTTTGTAATTGGAAAGATCTGTGAAACACTGAGCGCAAGAAGTAACATAGCAAATAAATGTGCTGTTTTGTTCCAATTTATGTTTCTTTCTAAGATGTTTGCCTAATGCAAAGACGTTATCAATATTCATTCGGCACAAGAAACACTGCATTTTAATTTTGTGCAATGTGTTTTTGTTTTTTATTTATCTGAAAATTCAAGAACAAAACGAAATAATATAATAAGAAACATAATGAACTATTGTGAAACGTTCATCAATGTGAAGAACAATATTGTGAAACGATCATCAATGTGAAGAACAATTGTGAAACGTTCATCAATGTGAAGAACAATATTGTGAAACGTTCATCAATGTGAAGAACAATTGTGAAACGTTCATCAATGTGAAGAACAATATTGTGAAACGTTCATCAATATGAAGAACAGTGAATACATACATATATGCATACAAGACTAGACTGAAATCCCGATAAATTTTTTTCTAATCCTTGCGAAATTCAATCATTGAAATTATAAAATTATTACTTTATTTGTTAATTAAAACTTTATTCGCAAGGGAAATGCAAAAATAATTAATTGAAATTCATATACATTTGATTTGCACACAATCTCTCGAAAACTAAAACTCAAATAACGCAAGGCTTTTGTAAACTTTTAAAGCGATGCAAAAAATTGATAAAACAAAATATAATAGGCATGAAACTTATGAAATAATGAGAAAACATACCTTTAATTTCACTTTTATAGGTATTTTTATAGCTGTTTTCAATTGTTTAACAATTTATTTCACTTTTTTTTTATTTATTCTTAATCGCCTGAATCACTTGCACTACCTTCTTTAAGTTCCAAATGCACAATGAATTGAGTACCTATATAAAAAAAAGATTGTGTTTTGTTAATATTATCATTAATATGAAGAACAATATTGTGAAACGTTCATCAATATGAAGAACAATGATGAAATTTTCTTCAATGTGAAGAACAATTGTGAAACGTTCATCAATATGAAGAACAGTGAATACATATATGCATACAAGACTAGACTGAAATCCCGTTAATTTTTTTTTAATCCTTGTGAAATTCTATCATTGAAATTATAAAATTATTAGGTACTTTATTTCTTAATTAAAACTTTATTCGCAAGGGAAATGCAAAAATAATTAATTGAAATTCATATACATTTGATTTGCACACAATCTCTCGAAAACTAAAACTCAAATAACGCAAGGCTTTTCTAAACTTTTAAAGCGATGCCAAAAATTGATAAAACAAAATATAATAGGCATGAAACTTATGAAATAATGAGAAAACATACCTTTAATTTCACTTTTATAGGTATTTTTATAGCTGTTTTCAATTGTTTAACAATTTATTTCACTTTTTTTTATTTATTCTTAATCGCCTGAATCACTTGCACTACCTTCTTTAAGTTCCAAATGCACAATGAATTGACTACCTATATACAAAAAAGATTGTGTTTTGTTTTTGATGCAAGATTTTTCTGGTTTTCATTAATATGAAGAACAATATTGTGAAACGTTCATCAATGTGAAGAACAATTGTAAAACGTTCATCACTATGAAGAACAATGATGAAACTTTCTTCAATGTGAAGAACAATTGTGAAACGTTCATCAATATGAAGAACAGTGAATACATACATATATGCATACAAGACTAGACTGAAATCCCGTTAATTTTTTTTTAATCCTTGTGAAATTCTATCATTGAAATTATAAAATTATTAGGTACTTTATTTCTTAATTAAAACTTTATTCGCAAGGGAAATGCAAAAATAATTAATTGAAATTCATATACATTTGATTTGCACACAATCTCTCGAAAACTAAAACTCAAATAACGCAAGGCTTTTGCAAACTTTTAAAGCGATGCCAAAAATTGATAAAACAAAATATAATAGGCATGAAACTTATGAAATAATGAGAAAACATACCTTTAATTTCACTTTTATAGGTATTTTTATAGCTGTTTTCAATTGTTTAACAATTTATTTCACTTTTTTTTATTTATTCTTAATCGCCTGAATCACTTGCACTACCTTCTTTAAGTTCCAAATGCACAATGAATTGACTACCTATATACAAAAAAGATTGTGTTTTGTTTTTGATGCAAGATTTTTCTGGTTTTCATTAATATGAAGAACAATATTGTGAAACGTTCATCAATGTGAAGAACAATTGTAAAACGTTCATCACTATGAAGAACAATGATGAAACTTTCTTCAATGTGAAGAACAATTGTGAAACGTTCATCAATATGAAGAACAGTGAATACATATATGCATACAAGACTAGACTGAAATCCCGTTAATTTTTTTTTAATCCTTGTGAAATTCTATCATTGAAATTATAAAATTATTAGGTACTTTATTTCTTAATTAAAACTTTATTCGCAAGGGAAATGCAAAAATAATTAATTGAAATTCATATACATTTGATTTGCACACAATCTCTCGAAAACTAAAACTCAAATAACGCAAGGCTTTTGTAAACTTTTAAAGCGATGCAAAAAATTGATAAAAAAAAATATAATAGGCATGAAACTTATGGAATAATGAGAAAACATATCTACCTTTAATTGGCACGAGTACGATAATTTTGGCGCCAAGATTTTTGGTTTTTTTGGCTAAATACAAGCATTTTTTTTACTAAAATTTTGAGTTTAAAATTAAATTTTTCAGAAACTACGCATAGTTTTGAAATGAATTAAAAACTGGCTAATAAAACAGAATGTTGGCTTTAAAAAAATGTATAAAACTTAATTGCAAGTATCACCGTTATTTTTTAATTATTTTTTTCCATTTTAAATAATAATTTTTTTAAATTGCCCCTACCGCCTAAACGGGGGGAGATAGACCCCCCTCCCATAGTAAAAAATGCTTGTTTTTAGCTGTTCTATACAAATCCGTCATTAAACTTTGTCGCCAAAGTTATCGTACTCTCCCCCTTATTTTTGTCGCATTTTTCTACCTTCAGCTTGCATCATCTAAAATAAAGCTAAAAAAAATATTTATGGAATGCTGATAATGATTTTTGGTTATAGTGAAATACTTACTTGTAATTTGTTGACTTACATTGCAGAAACTAACAAATGAATATTTTGCACTGTATTAAACTAAAACTTTAAAATTTTGTACATGTACTTGTCAAGGGCTACTACTTTTCCAAAGTTAGAACCAAGCGAATATTCAGCGTCTTCTAAGGTTTTAAAATATTTTTAAGCTATAATTTTGAATTTTATTGAATTTTATTTTTGAAATGCGATTTTTTCACATTTGCATAATATCAAGGTATTGATTTGTTCTTCTCGAATGATGGTTAATGGGATTTTATTGATTTTCTTGTTTTATTAATGATCTAGACACTAAATTTAGTAAGTTTAGCCTACCCTGGTTGCATGACAATTCATTTGCATTATTCATCATATTGATGAAATCTATATAAATTCATTAATACGACGAAATCATTCATCGATATGAAGACATTTACAATACATATTATATAAAGCAAGATAAACCCAGGGTTGTCGTTACATAGTCGAATTCTGCATTCGACTTATCTACAAAAAATGTGCAAATAAAAAATGTTGGTAATAGGTCATTTTGTGAATAGCTCAACAAAAGCTACTCGCGTAAGCCATGGTTGGCCTCACTCGCGTTTTTCGATATATTTAAAATTTGAAGTAAAAATTTCAAGATTTTTGAGCTAATCTGGAAAATGCGTGAACACATTTTAAACCAGACATGAAGATTAGATTATTGAGACATCTGGTTCCTTTTTCAAGCTCACAGCGATTCCAGTTTGACAAAACATCTCTAAAGGTTTTTAATGTGCTTACTTGGAACTCGGTCCGGAAATTCCATAACCTAAACTTTTTGATATTTTTACTTTTAAAAGTCAAAGAACTCATCTTAAATTTATTCAAAATTTCCTTCTGGCACCGAATTTGTAATGAGCATGGAAATATATGTTGAAGTATAAATGTATTTTTTTTTTTATTCTTTGACAACAAAAAGTGCAGTTATTTTTTATTGGCTATACACTTCTTTTTGAAAAATTAAACTGCAATAGACCTGCATTAATTGGATAAACGCATATGATGAAAAGAATCATCAATATGATAGTATTTCATGATCATATTCATATGATCAGTATATGATGAAAAATTTGATATAAATTCACATTCTGCATGTTAAAACAAAAGTCTATTTTGTTCATAAATCTGAAAAATTAGTTCATGAAAACTCCATTCCATCCACCCATCCATTTAAATTGTGCAAATGACAAAAAAGTCTCTTTATGTAATATGTTGGTTCATCATTACGATGAATTAGTTCATCAAAAAGATGAAAGTCTGTTAGGTTAATCAATATGATGAAAAAGTCATCAATAAGACTATTCATTCACATTCTGTATTATAAGAATAAAAGGCTGTTTTTTCATTGATGTGATGAATTAGGTCATCAGTAAGATGATCACGCATATCAATCAATTCATCTTCTCCACATCATAAAAAATAAGTCTTTTTTGTTCTTCAATATGATAAATAAGTTTATCAATGTGATGATCATTAACATCATTCCACTTTCCATGAATAAGATTGAAGTCCATTTTTGATGATAGTCTTCATCAATATGATGAAAAAAAAATCCATTCATCAAATTGAAATTCATTCATCCATATGAAGAATAAATCATCAATAAGATGAAAAAAAAAACTTAATTCATCAAAAAGATGCTTTCATCATATTGATGAAAAGTTTTGATGAAGTGATGAACTTAATTCATACCAAATTATGCTAAAATATTCCCAAAAAAGTTGATGACTGCACTTTCATCTTATTGATGATGCGTTCATCCGTCATCAAAAAGTTTTCATGAATTTGTGCATCATATGCATGAAAAGTTCATCTTATTGATGATTTTCAGTTGATGAACGCCATTCTTCAATATGATGACGTCTTTTTTTTTCAGTGTAATAGTAGAACAATAGAGTTTTTCCTCGCATTCATTCATGTAGTTAACCTTATCATAAATTTGTATTGTTGACACTTGGAATATCATCGGTGTATATAAGGAAGCAGTTGGATAAATTTATGTATAGCGATCATCATGAATGCATATTTTAATTATCGGCATCCATCCCTATAGATAAAATAATGTGTTGACCTTATTGACATAAGTACATTTGTATTCCGCAATAAAAATAACCCTTGGATCATTTTTCAGGATTTTAATGATAAGGGACAGGGTTTAGTAATATGATTGACATGATGCTAGCAAAGCAATAGATAAAGGTATAGCCCTATTAGACAAATGAATGATATGATGGTAGTGAGGTATTAGGCTTTTGTTATACTAATTATTACCTCAATCCAGGAAAAGTCCTAAAGCAATAGATATAGATGGTCAAGTCCTATTAGTCAGATGAGTGACATGATGGTAACGATGTATCAGGGTCTTGATATATCAATGCACGTATTATAATCGTAAATTTTAATTGCCGGCATTCATCCTTATAGAAATATAGTGCTAACCCTATTTAAATATTTTTAAAATATTTTTATTTCCGTTGACTTTAAACATCCTCAAAATTTATTCCATTCAAAAATTCTAAAGCATCAGATTGCTGATTTGAATAATAAAGTTAATTATATAATTCATCACAAAACATTAATTCAATGCCTTGATAATGGTTTGGTGCTTAAGAAAATTCATAGAGTGATGCAATTCAAACAATTTCAATGGCTGACAAAATATATTGATTTAAACAATGAACTAAGAAAAAAAACCACCACAAAGTTTAAAAAGGATCAGCGTAAACTTTGTAATAATGCTGTATTCGGAAAAACTATGGAAAATATAGACAAACGAAAAGATGTTCGAATTGTCGATTCAATAGAAAGCAAAGGCACCCATCTCGGTAGTCGCGCTCTTATAGCTAAACCTAATTTTCATAGCATATTAGAATTTTCGAAAACCATGGCTGCTATTCAGTTAAAACGAATTTACAGTGTATATAATAAGCCTATATACTTAGGTTTTTGTGTTTTGGAGATTTCAAAGTATAAAGTGTACGACTTTCATTATGCATACATGAAACCTAAATTTACTGACAACCTACATCTGGCCTACATGGATACCGATTCATTTATTTATAAAATAAGAACAGATGATTTTTACAATGATATAAGAAATGATATAATAGATAAATTTGATACTTCAGACTATCCACCCCAAAACTGCTACGGTATTGCCCCAGCTCAATGTGAAAAAGTTAGGATTTATGAAGGATGAAAAAGAATGGTAGAATAATGAAGGAATTTATAGGATTAAGAGCTAAAATGTATAGTATAGACATAGAAGATGCAGCACTAATAAAAAAGGCTAAGGGTGTCAAATCAGCAGCTGTAAAAAAATGTCTTTACAAAATTACAGAGACTGTTTGCTACACAAACAAAACTTCTATAGTAAAATGTTGAACTTTAGATCTAAACACCATACTATATACACCGAATGTATAAACAAATTAAGTTTAAGTTGTTCTGATGACAAAAGATTTATATGTACCAATAATATAAATACACTAGCTTGGCGTCATTATCGAATAGAACTTGAAAATGAAATGTAAAACTGATCTTGTGGCATTGGCCTTAAAATTTAATTAAAAAATAAAAAAAATATTTAAAAAATTAACATGTCTTTTTACTTAACGATTCTTTTCTCTCTTCACTCATATGGACCACCTTTTCTGAAAAAACTTAACTCTTAAACATCATGTTCTGTTCATGATTTTGTTCAGTTTCCTATGGTGATTTTTGCGTTCCGAACGTGAATTTTACGTTTTTTGCGTTTTAACGTGAACGTGAATTTTACGTTTTTGCGTTTTAACGTGAACGTGAATTTTACGTTTTTGCGTTTTAACGTGAACGTGAATTTTACGTTTTTACGTTTTAACGTGAACGTGAATTTTACGTTTTTACGTTTTTTTACGTTTTTGCGTTTTAACGTGAACGTGAATTTTACGTTTTAACACGAATTTTACGTTTTTGCGTTTTAACGTGAACGTGAATTTTACGTTTTTACGTTTTTTTACGTTTTTGCGTTTTAACGTGAACGTGAATTTTACGTTTAACGTGAATTTTACGTTTTTTGCGTTTTAACGTGAACGTGAATTTTACGTTTTTACGTTTTAACATGAACGTGAATTTTACGTTTTAACGCGAATTTTACGTTTTTGCGTTTTAACGTAAACGTGAATTTTACAGTTTTAACGTGAACGTGAATTTTACGTTTTAACGCGAATTTTACGTTTTTGCGTTTTAACGTAAGTTCTTATGATATACCTATTAAGGTATTTATTAAAAGAAGGACCTTCCTATCAACAATTTTGAATGATCAAGGGTATAAGCAAATGTTTACTTTTAATAAGGTAAAAGACTTTATTTGGATCTTTATTTTTAGAGAAGTATTAGCATTTGTAATTGTACTTACATAAATTTGATGCCTTTGTCTCAGTCTAAAGATATATCTGTGTAAATTCTAGCAAATCCAATTTTTGTATGCCAAAGCAAAGTTTTTAACTTAGGAATAATTTTTCTATAAATTTGAAATAAACATAACGTTTTACTACTGTTTTAAAATATACGTACGTGCACTTTTGACTAGCGAAATGGGGGTCTATGTCTCTTCGTGTAGAAGGTAGAGGTAATTTTAGAACGAATCAGTTCAATTGACAAACCAAGACTATTTAAAATATTTCCTGTATTTTTAAATTTAAAAATGTACCTGTTAAAAAAGCTTGTTTCCAAAATTTGATTTGTCAAAAAAAACCTTAATGTTTCAAAATTCTTATTTGAAAATCTTTAGAGCAGTTTACTTTTTAAATTAATTTTGTACACATACAATTTTTCAATTTTAGTTAAAATATATATTTTTGGTATGCAGTTATTTTGAACTAATTAATATACAGTTTCGTAAAAAACTAATGACCCATTTTGGATACATCGAATTTTGAAAAAAATGTACCAAAATAACGTGGGGTACTCTTCTGGAGCAATACAAAAATCTAACGGCTTAAGCAACACATACATGCCTGCTTAAATATAAACCATATTTACATATATGTTGTTTATGCCCTCTATAAGGTCCGAGCTTTGTTGTCCACATTAATTTGTTAAAAATGAAGCAAAAAGTAAATATCTTCTATTGTTCGCGAGATTTCGAGAACCGAACATAATTGTTTACCAATGTTGCGTACTATTTTTTGTAGATTTTAATTTTTTATGAAAAAACTGACTGTTGGACTTTTATAAAAAAAATCACTGTGAGATTAAATTAGTTTGAAGCCAATATTTTTTTAATTTTTGTAAAGATATTTGAGTCGAAAGTAATTTTTTACTTTTAGTAATGTTTTTATTTATTGCAAGAAAACTGTCAATTCGATTATTCTCAAAATTTAAGTGAAAGTTGAAAACAATATTTTTATTGCTAAAATATTCGAGGTGACAAATATGTTTGTTCAGTTTTTTTGATTTATAAAAACCCGTTAATTTGATTTTTTTTCCCAAAAACTATACTAGTTTTGTATCGCGTTACAATATACATATAATATAAAATTTAATTCAAGTTTCTAGCGTTATTGGTTCGTGATATATTTAGGGTTAACCAAAGTTTTCAAAGTTTTCACCTTTGTTTAAATTGCTTTGGTAAAAAAACCACCCACTCAATTTTTTTAGAGTCCTTTCTGCATCTTTCTGTATTATTATCTGTATAACAAAATTTATTTGAAGTTGATATCTCTATTGGTTCTTGAGCTATGGACGACGAAAAAAACATCCCGAACGTATACGTACACACGCACGCACAGACATCTCTCTAAAAATCTTTTATTTCGACTCTAGGGACCTTGAAACGTCAAGAAAACGGACCGATTACAATAGCTTCCTATGGGAATTTAAGAACGCTTAACGCAAATCGGCTCTTACCCTTAATATCCAAATTTTAGGTCAATCAACCTAATGCCTTGGGGTGAAGGTACGGGCCAGGACGGAATCAGTGGACTCACTTTTTCCTACTTCTCTACCATCGAAATGTCATTTTTGATTCTTGAGTTCGACATTTTTTACGAATGCAAAACTTGCCTATATGACGCAAGTAAAACCGTGATTTTCTAAATTGTGAAATTAAGTCATAAATTGACTTTAAATATCTGAAGAATCCTTCATCTTAACAAGGTTATAACACCAAGGTTGTGAAATAACATGAGTAATTATCATTGATATAATTTTACGTTTAATGTTAAAAAATTATTGGTTGGTAAGTGGCACAAAAAAACTGCGAAATCGTATAAAAGAAAATTTCAAATCAATACAAAAATACCTACTTCGACACTACATTTACGAAAATAGGTATACTTACTAATATTTAATAAGTTAAAAAAACTTTCAATTGGATTTTCCTAAGAGTCACACATCTTAAAATAGAAGAGCTGACAAAATTGTATTAAAGGTACCTACAACAGCAAACAACATATACCTACCTATACCTACCTAAATATAAACTAATTTTTTTTTTGTTTATGCCTAAGGTCCCAGCTTTATTGTTTACATTTATTTATTAAAAATAATAAAGCAAAAGGAGAATTGGAACATAAAAAGACACAAATTTCAATTATCAAATTAATCAAATTATCTGAACCCACATAAAGAATGCATTTTTGTTTTTATTTTTATTTTAAACTACATACATAGGTATTTATAAATACTGTACCTACCTATCTACTAATCTCAAACAAAATGCTAAGTGTACGGATATTATCGCACTGTCCAGATACTAGTAGGAATTCCCTATGAAATTTCATAAATTACCTGCCTACCTACCAATATCTTTTATATCTAAAAATTGAATTTAAAATAAAACCCACATCCTGGAAAAAATCACCTACCAGTTGATATTTATCTACAAAAAAACAAAAAACACCAGCAAAAATATACATAACTATAACCAAACGTATAACTACCCCAATATGTTTCTTCTTCACAAAAATCGCATCGTAGCTTCGTATACATAATACAACCATTTTTCATATACAAAGATCGTACACAGGGAGAAGCAGAGTCATGAATGTAAATAAAAACAAAAATCAGTACAAGATCTTAAACAGATGATGTAAGCATACAAAAATTTCATTCATCCCCTTATTAGACACAATATTAAGACATTGCCGTTTTTCATATAAAAATGCATTGATATAAAGAAATTACAAAAACAAATTCATCGACCTTCATGTGGAAGCTCAGTATATGAAAACATATACAAGGATAGATTCAAATAGAATGAAATTAACTGTCTCCCTTATTCTGCTGGCTGCTCTCGGTCCCCGATACTACCGCCAACGACGGCGGCGGCGCGGCGTCCGGTCGCGCAAAAAAATGTCTGCCCATGAGAGTACTATAGTTTTCATATACAAAGGTTGTGCTATCCAAAAAATCCAACTATGAAAGTATATTCCACAACCAATTTTTCACTGTAAATCCAATCACTGTAATCCCAACCAATGTTGAAATGAAAAAAAAATACAGATGGTGCTAGAAGATGCCGGTGATTAGCATAGATCAGAACCCTGGTGCACCTGGTGCTGCACCGGTGCACCGGTGCTGCACCGGTGAACTCGTACCCTCTAGTTACAACTACTTATGTGGGTTCAGATAATTTGATTAATTTGATAATTGAAATTTGTATCTTTTTATGTTCCAATTCTCCTTTTGTTTTATTATTTTTAATAAATAAATGTAAACAATAAAGCTGGGACCTTAGGCATAAACAAAAAAAAAAATTAGTTTATATTTAGGTATCTAGGTTAGGTAACCTAACCTAGGTATGTAGGTATAGGTAGGTATATGTATGTTGTTTGCTGTTGTAGGTACCTTTAATACAATTTTGTCAGCTCGTCATTTTAAGATGTGTGACTCTTAGGAAAATCCAATTGAAAGTTTTTTTAACTTATTAACTATTAGTAAGTATACCTATTTTCGTAAATGTAGTGTTGAAGTAGGTATTTTTGTATTAATTTGAAATTTTCTTTTATACGATTTCGCAGTTTTTTTGTGCCACTTACCAACCAATAATTTTTTAACATTAAACGCAAAATTATATCAATGATAATTACTCATGTTATTTCACAACCTTGGTGTTATAACCTTGTTAAGATGAAGGATTCTTCAGATATTTAAAGTCAATTTATGACTTAATTTCACAATTTAGAAAATCATGGTCTGAAATTAATTTTTTTACTTGCGTCATATAGGCAAGTTTTGCATTCGTAAAAAATGTCGAACTCAAGAATCAAAAATGACATTTCAATGGTAGAGAAGTAGAAAAAAGTGAGTCCACTGATTCCGTCCTGGCCCGTACCTTCACCCCAAGGCATTAGGTTGATTGACCTAAAATTTGGATATTAAGGGTAAGAGCCGATTCGCGTTAAGCGTTCTTAAATTCCCATAGGAAGTTATTGTAATCGGTCCGTTTTCTCGACGTTTCAGGGTCCCTAGAGTCGAAATAAAAGATTTTTAGAGAGATGTCTGTGCGTGCGTGTGTACGTATACGTTCGGGAAGTTTTTTTCGTCGTCCATAGCTCAAGAACCAATAGAGATATCGACTTCAAATAAATTTTGTTATACAGATAATAATACAGAAAGATGCAGAAAGGACTCTAAAAAAAATTGAGTGGGTGGTTTTTTTACCAAAGCAATTTAAAAAAAGGTGAAAACTTTTGTTAACCTTAAATATATCACGAAGCAATAACGCTAGAGACTTGAATTAAATTTTATATTATATGTATATTGTAACGCGATACAAAACTAGTATAGTTTTTGGAAAAAAAAATCAAATTAACGGGTTTTTATAAATCAAAAAAACTGAACAAACATATTTGTCACCTCGAATATTTTAGCAATAAAAATATTGTTTTCAACTTTCACTTAAATTTTGAGAAAAATCGAATTGACAGTTTTCTTGCAATAAATAAAAACATTACTAAAAGTAAAAAATTACTTTCGACTCAAATATCTTTACAAAAATTAAAAAAATATTGGCTTCAAACTAATTTAATCTCACAGTAATTTTTTTATAAAAGTCCAACAGTCAGTTTTTTCATAAAAAATTAAAATCTACAAAAAATAGTACGCAACATTGGTAAACAATTATGTACGGTTCTCGAAATCTCGCGAACAATAGAAGATATTGACTTCAAATTAATTTAATTCATCCAATTTGTATTTGTTTATATAAGATCGCACACCAGGATCTTTTTTAATATGAAATGTATGGCTTTTATTTACATATATTACATAAATTCTACTTTTTGCTTCATTTTTAACAAATTAATGTGGACAACAAAGCTCGAACCTTATAGAGGGCATAAACAACATATGTAAATATGGTTTATATTTAAGCAGGCATCTATGTGTTGCTTAAGCCGATAGATTTTTGTATTGCTCCAGAGTAGTATAAATAGGTAACTCCTGCGTCATGATGGCATGCATGCATGCATGCATGCATGCATGCATGCATGCCTACTGGTATGATTTCCATACAAATGCATGCATTCCTTTGACCCAGTTGTTACATAGGTTTTTTTCGTACTAAATGTTGCATATTTGACGTAAAAGCATTGCATACTTTGCCCCTGAACTAGGTTTTTGTACTAAAATAGCATATTTGTTGCTTAAGCATTGCATACTTTAGCACTGAACCACTGAATGAGTGCGGTTTTAGGTTCTGGTTTTTGGTTGTGGGTTCTAACGTATGCTTAGCCAAAACATTGAATACCGAACAATGTTTTTTTTTTGGGTTTTGGTATATGAGAGCGAACGAAACCAAGACACTTAATCTAGTAAGAACAAAGCAAGTTAGTTGGATATTATTGATATTTTTTTTATTTGTTCTAAATGGGTAACTGAAAAGTACATTTGTTTTTTTTTGTTGTTACTTGAGTGAACATAGTAAATTTTCAAACATTCTATAGGTATTACAGATAATAATAACATTTTTTTAAAATTTTACTTAAATTTAATTTTCAAACAATCCTGTTAACAACTTGATCAAGTGGATTATATTCAATAATTCTGTCATGCAGCATTAGACAAAAAGCTGTTGTGTTTGGAGGTATATTTTTGGATGTTCTCATCTCCAAGCGAATGTCGATAGGTCCTGTTTTCATAGTCTCGTTTTGATGTCTGCAGTCTATGACGAAAATTGGTGCACGTGATTTAAAAAGATCCCAAGATAGAAGAGGTTCGGTGCTGCTTTTATTGTAGTAAGTTTTTTGAAAATCCGCATACATTTTATAAAACAAGCTATATCTGTTTTTTTCGAAAGAAATATTGAGGTCTTCATGTGGATATACTTCAGAGTTAAGATATACTTTTAAGTCTGTTAGATCACAGTGATTGAAAGTTGAAGGATCTGCAGAAATTTTTTTATTTTTCTCAGTTTGTAGAGCAAAAACAATGTATCGTGGTTTTTCTATTTGCGTTGTTGTCTTGACGTTCCAGATGTGATGATCAGAGTTTGATAGCGTGGGATATTCATAGAGATCCCAGTTTCGGAAAGCAATTTTCATAAAATTATTTTTGTTTATAGATTTGTATAGGTTCAATTTCATGCAATCCGATAAAGTCACGTGTGGTACTTTCCACTGAACCTTATGTAGCTTTACTTCAACATTTTCTTCGTTTGAGGAGATCAGAGAGTTTTCATCCATCCTAGCACGAGTGAGAATAAGATCATGCCGTGCGTTGGGAATAATTTTCTTATAATCTTCAGCGAAACCCAAAAGTTTATTCAATGGAATACAGTAGTTAAAATGAAATGGTTTCAAATTAATAGGTGAATCAGGAGACCATGATGCATTTAAAAGCATATCACTCTCATTTTTAGTCAAAGACAAATAGTTTTTAATCGTTGTTGTAATACCCACATTTCGATTGTAGTCAATTTCCTTTCCATTCAGTTCATAACGTATTTCATCAAAAAGAAAAGCCATTGCATTGTTTACAAGTTTTGTGCTAACAATTTCTTTTCCATCCGACTTTGATAGTGTTCCTTCAACATATAAAAAACTTTCCGAAGGAAGAACATTAAGATTTTGGTGCTGTATACAAATCTGAATGATATCATTTTTCTCAAAATTGTTTTGATATGATGAATAAGTATGATATTCATATTTCGAAATACTTTCACTGATATCGGGGTCTTGGAAAATGTTCAACATATTTTTTTTTTTGTTTTTTTAAAGTGCGTTGTACTTTCAAGGTTTTAAAACGTATCCTAATGATAGTACAAATGTCCGATTATGTTTTGTGAGCTGATGTGTTACCACAGCTGTGTTCGAAGCTTGTTTGAGTAATGTTTTATTTTCTTCAGTGTTTTTATAAGGAATTCTGCTGATTATATTTTCATATACAATCATGGTTCTGGATGCAAATGTAATCGAACCGTTATTTTCTCGCCTCTAAAATTTATGGCTTTTCCGTCTTGATCGATGAATTTTAAACACAACGATGTTATTCGTTTGACGTTCACAGGTAAATAAATAACATTTCTGGGAACTTCTATGATTTTATACCCTGGGCTTACCTTAACAGCAAATTCATGTAAAATGTGAGCAGTTTGATTATTAATATATGTCCCATCTATTATATTACATTCAATTCGTATAGCATTAACTCTGTTTATGTCAACGTAAAGATCTGATTCATGAAGAACATTTGATTGCAGACGTTTTTTACTAAACCCTAAGAGAGTTCCAATAGAGTTTTGTTTAGTGAAGTCGATGTCTTCTGAACTGAAAATTTCACATTTCAGTGTGTTGTTATTTGCCTTGATTTTTAGTTCACTTTTTCTTGAACTTTTATTTTTCTTATTAAATTCATTTAGTTTTTTTTGTATTAAATTATTTATATCTTCTATCTCATATGAACCAATAGGAAATGAAATAACACTATCGCCTATATGCAGCAAATTATTAGTATCGTCTATATTTGGTATAGAGTTATATGTTTGGAAATCTATAAGACCGCAAACATAATTAGATTTCAGTACGATTGGGGGAAAATACTCTGCATTGAGACTTGTTTCATTTCCACTTAGTGTTAATGTTAACGACATCCTGATTGAAAGACGAATGACACAGTTTTAGTTTATTCAATTGATTTTATTCATTTTCATATTACAGTTGAAAATATTATAACATTGTTCTAATAAAAACCTTAAGCATAAATGACCACATATAAATGTATCAAAATTTTGTTCTTGAATATAATTATAATTTATTTGATTACCAAGATAACTTATTACTTCAGTTGGTGGTCTTAAATTTCCAAAACTATCGAAATATTTTATAATATTTTTTTTCTTATTTCTAATATATGCTACCCAATGAGTACCCGTACCAGTTTCATTGTCCAAATTTATAATCCCACACTCTCTATCTTTAGTAGTTTTCGGTAATGAGTCACGCATAAACACTCCTCTAAAGTGTTTCAGATGTTTCCTTCCAAACCTTAGAATATCAAAATTGTTTAAAGGACGATTAGGTAGCATTTCAATTAGTTTTTTGTATTCGGTGTATTTAGAAATAAACCAAGTCCATTTTTATACGGTTTCAAGTATAAACCCTTTCCTTGAATAGCAACTGCTTCCATTGCCTTATTATGACGTTTATTTTCTTCAAAGGTTTTTTTTGCAATACGTGCATCATTGAGGGCTTTTGCAACACCAGTTGCTCCACCTGCTAATGAACCAACAGCTGATAAACCAGCTAAAACAGGAGCTAGAAATGGAAGAAAACCACCTCTCTTTGGAAGTGGTATTATTCTTGGAGTTTGTATATTTTGTTTTTTCTTATTTTTCACAACATTTTTTGCAGCTTTCAGAGCAATAGTAGACATTGATGTTGTACCACAACAATTTATATTGCTTTTTATTGCATTTCTTGCTTCAGCTATTGCCTTTTTAAAAATATTTGTTTTACAAGGTTTTTTCTTTTTTTTGCTAGTCTTTATAGATTTGTTTTTAGTAGCCTTATTACCCATACCAAATTTTGTTTTTGCTTTCATCATGTT
This sequence comes from Eupeodes latifasciatus, assembly GCA_920104205.1. Taxonomy (NCBI): domain Eukaryota; kingdom Metazoa; phylum Arthropoda; class Insecta; order Diptera; family Syrphidae; genus Eupeodes; species Eupeodes latifasciatus. The sequence goes on from OV049927.1 coordinate 38,268,786, forward strand.
GGTGACTAAGAGACCACTCAGCTTTTCAGAGGCCGAAGAATCCTTTGCTTTGAATCTTTTCCACGCTTGTTCCGTTAGAATTTTGTCAGCAACGTGTCGATCTGAGACAGAGCTACTCTCAGAATACGCAATATCATGTAAGCGACAAGCTTCATCCAGTGGATTAATTCCTTTATCTCCTCTGCGTAAGCGCTCTTCCAATTTTGTCCCCGGACCACAATAGTTATAAGAAGGAAGATGTAACTCAAATGGTAGTTTGTCTATAACCGTATTCAAAAGTCCTTTGCCTTTAATTGATTTTATTTTATTACGGCACTGATTTCGTTGGTTATTATAATCAATCATACTATTATTTACAAACACCTTCCTAGTCGAAGGTTGGTAAGTATATGAATGCAACAATATAAAAATGTCATGTTTTATTGTAAAAGCTGTTAGTCAGCATTATGCGCTTCATAAAGCAGTCAGAAATTATTAAAGTGAAAAATTTTGATTGTAAAGTTAAAATTAAAAAAAAACATGGTTCATTATTTCCAAATAGTATTCGAGGAATTATTGTCGGACCATCGAACTGTGGCAAAACAAATGTAATGCTTAGCATTCTTCTTGATCCCAATGGATTGAAGTTTGAAAACATATATATTTACTCTAAATCATTACATCAACCAAAATATCTTTATCTAAAGAAACTTATAACATCCGTCAAAGGAATGGAATACCATGAATTTTCTAATAATTCCGATGTAATGCCTCCATCAGAAGCCAAAAATAATTCAATATTTATATTCGATGATGTTGCATGTCAGAAACAGAATAATATAAGAGATTATTTTTGTATGGGTCGTCATAACGGAGTTGATAGTTTTTATTTATGTCAGTCCTATACCCATATACCAAAACATTTGATAAGAGATAATGCTAATTTTATAATTCTATTCAAACAAGATGAATTAAATTTGAAGCATGTATACAAAGATCATATAAACTCTGATATGACTTTCAATAAATTTAAAGAACTTTGTTCTCATTGCTGGTCTGATAATTTTGGATTTCTAGTTATAGACAAGGAGAGCAGCATTGAAAAAGGTCGTTACAAAAACAGTTTTCACAAAACTGCAATACTATAAATATACATTTTTCATTTAAATCAACACATTACGATAGAAACACTGTCTGGGAAAACTACGAGTAGCCCTAACAAAACAAACAAATACTTTTCTTCAGTATAAACAAATATTGTTTGAAAACTAGAAAATGGATGAGAATGTGTTAAATGACCTAATAAAAACCAAAAATGTCCTGAAAAACAAATATTTTCAACTTAGAACTGGTAAAATGATGAGAGAAACTGATTTGGAAAATACTTTCAAACCTATTGTTGAACCATTGAAAAAATTAGTTGGAAATATTAAAAAAGAAGAAACTCAACAGGATGATAATATTAAAAAAATACCTAAACAACGCAAGTTACATTTCGAATCTTTTAATCGGAAGGATGAAGAAGAATATCATGAAAAAGTAGTATCACCATCACCAGAATTGTATAGTCCAGATAATAGTTTTTTATTCAGTACACCAAAAAATTTTGCTAGCCCTAATAAATCATCTTCCTTCAATCAACAAAAACTGTTATCAGAGTCAAATCGTGATATAGCATATGGACCGTATTTTGATGCAAATACGCAAACTATAAAAATAGGAAAATGTAGCTTTACAATGAACGAACAGGATATAATCATCGACGATGAAAAGTTCACTCGAACTCCTGGTCTTATTGAATTGATGTTAAAGAAAAATCCTAAAAAGCAAAACTATACTAAGGATGATCTTGAACAATATGGGAAAATCTTAAAAAAAACTAATGCGCATAGAATTAATCATGATAGTTCTTCTAGAATCAAGAGTAACAGAGGGACTAAATATACTCAAATAATAAAAGAACTTGTTGTAGGACTTAAAAACGAAGATGCAAAAATAGGAAAATCTTATTCTAATATTACCGAAATGAAATACGCACATACAAATATTGAGTACGTCTACTGGAATGATCCGAATGAACTTGTTGATAGACTAAGACTTTTAATAGCATCTAAAAATGCTGGTAACGACAACCACCAGAATGAAATAACTTCCATAATAGAAGAGCTGAAGGAAGCAAATATCATATATTAGTATCATGCAAAACAAAAAACTTTACATATAAACAATGAACGTTGACAAGTTCGGTAGGAACTTCAAACCACTTCCAAAAAACAGAGGTCTCATAGGTCCTCCAGGATTGGGATTTAAACTCTTACCCTCTGGTGATTTTGATATAGAAAGTAAATATTTAAACAATGTTGGAAGTAATCCTGAATATCCCCACCAAGCCGTATGTAAAGGATATGTTGATAATCAAATAAGTCTTAAAGAATCAAGCATTATAAACCACATAAATGCTTCTTTAATGGAAGTTTTATCCACTTTTAATAAGGAAATTCATATGCTAAAAAACCACATAGACTCTACGATAAAGGAAACAATAAAAAGTATGGAACAAGAAAACAAAGCATCACAATTAATTTCCCAAAAACTTAAACACGCCACAGAGGAAAAGTATGTTGACGAGAAAATAAAAAATAAAGTTGAACATTTTATGAAAACGATGTTCCTTAATGTACCCTTTACACCCATAGATTAAAATAAGTAAAAAAATGGTGTTATATTTGTATTAATTTTATGTATCTGAATTTTATAGTTAATAGAAGCAAGAAAAAATATTCCCACCCCAATTTAAAAAAAAAAAAAAAAAAAAAATCACAAATACAAATGCTATTATTAAGAATATTAAATAGTTTTCAAAGTTTTATTGTTGTATGTGTTACAAATATTTTTCATTTTACGTTAATTCCTCTTACAAAAAGTAGAAAATTGTTAGTAAGCATTCAACACTTTAACCAGCAACAACTATAAAAAATGGACTCAAAAGTCATACTTAAAAACATTTTAGATTTTTTAAAAACTCATCGCAAGAATGTATTGGATGAGCATTATGAAGAGATCTTAACTTGCATTTCCATGCTTAAAAGATTCGATAATGCACATTACACTGAATCTATTCACGGACATCATTACTCCAATTGCTGCTGGGCATCCAATCAATGTAAAGAAGGTCCCGATACTTGTGGCTGCTATATGATAGAAAACCATTTGGTTAGAATAAAGAAATTAATGTTATTATATAAAAGATTAAAATAAAAATAAAAATAAAGAAAATATATAAAAGATTTGTTTTATTTTGCTGAATTCACTCCATACAAATATGAGTAAGCGAAAGGTTGTGGAAGAGTTGCACAAGACTGCACGACGAAATTTTAAACGACGTCATGTTATCATTAAAGGCTACGATGATTTGTGGCAAGCCGATCTCGTTGAAATGATACCTTACAGCGAACAAAACAATGGATTTAAATATTTGATGACAGTTATTGATACTTTTTCAAAGTTCGCGTGGGTTATCCCAATGAAAAACAAAAAGGGCGTTACTGTTTCAAAAGGAATGGATGATATATTTAAAAATTCTTCTAGATTTCCCAAAAATTTGCAAACCGATGATGGTAAGGAATTCTTCAATAGAAACTTCGAAAGTTTGATGGAAAAATATAAAATCAATCACTATTCTACATTCAGCTCATTGAAAGCTTCAATCATTGAAAGATTTAATAGAACTTTTAAGGAAAAAATGTGGAAAGAATTTAGTTTCAATGGTAGCTACAAGTGGATAAATATTTACAAAAAATTACTCTATGATTATAACCATTCTTTCCATCGAACCATAAAATGCAAACCTGCAGATGTAAATAAGAATAATTCAAAGTTCTTATTATCACTATTCAAAAATAACAAAGAAGGTTCAAGTAAATACAAATTTAAAGTAGGTGACAAAATAAGAATCAGCAAGTATAAACATGCATTCGAAAAAGGTTATACACCCAACTGGACTACTGAGGTTTTTAAAATACGAAAAGTCCAAAAAACAAAACCGAACACATATCTTCTCGAAGACTACCAAGGAAATCCATTACAAGGGGGGTTTTATGAAGCTGAACTAATGAAAACTAAATGTTCAGATGTATTCCTTGTGGAAAAAGTATTACAAACTAAAGGCAAAAGAGTGTTTGTGAAATGGTTGGGATTCTCTGATGAACACAACTCCTGGATCGATAAAAACGAAATTCTATAAAATTACATGAAAAAAGGATTATACAAATATCAACAGAATTTTATTTTTACTTAATAGTTTTTATTATATTTTTATTACATGTATTTGAAATTGGTAATGTATTTTACAATTAACTGAGTGAAATTATAAAAAACAAAAAAAACAAATCGAAATAAATTTACGTAAAAAAAACAAATATATTATTTCATTTTTTCATGAATTTCATCTCATAAGTTGATCCACGTTGACGGATTATTTGTACAGCATAACCACCTCCTCCAATAGTTGATATACTGCTTGTTGAAAGGTCTGAATATCTTTGAGGTAGAAAAACCTGTAAAAATAATATGCAATTCATTAAAAAGAAAATAATAAAAATGAAATTTATACTTACTCTATACTCGCCAAGATCTGCTACGATACGTTCACCCCACTTAGTATTAACTTTTTGTAATGCTATAATATCATACTTAATGTTCATCTGCAACTCTGCAAGCTTCCTGGTTGGTTTGAAATTAATATTTTCATTAATCGAATTGATTTCTCTTACTGCAAAGTCATCTACAGTAAAAATTGAATATTCCGTTTCTTCGAAATGCATTTTTGTATTGTTCAGTTTAGCTTCTGACAATCAACTGTGCTCATCAATATTATAAAATTTTCCTTTTATAGAAAAATTCCCACCCAACTTTCTCAAAAGTACATATAGCTTAACGCATATACATTTTAGTTTTCCGAATTTGCTCGGGATTCTTCTTATGTGAACCCGTCCTGTTCGCTTTGTATGGGTTAGGTACAGGATGAAACATGAATGAAGGAGAATTTTGTCCTAAGTGCAATAAGTAATAAAAAAGCAACTATATATGCATTTTCATTTTGTCGCGTCTAGGATTCAAACAAATTTGATAAGAAAAATATAAACCCAAAACGTTTTTTGTTAACGCGATTTCAAACGTACAACGTGTGAACCCGTCCTGTTCGCTTTGTATGGGTTAGGTACAGGATGAAACATGAATGAAGGAGAATTTTGTCCTAAGTGCAATAAGTAATAAAAAAGCAACTATATATGCATTTTCATTTTGTCGCGTCTAGGATTCAAACAAATTTGATAAGAAAAATATAAACCCAAAACGTTTTTTGTTAACGCGATTTCAAACGTACAACGTGTGAACCCGTCCTGTTCGCTTTGTATGGGTTAGGTACAGGATGAAACATGAATGAAGGAGAATTTTGTCCTAAGTGCAATAAGTAATAAAAAAAGCAACTATATATGCATTTTCATTTTGTCGCGTCTAGGATTCAAACAAATTTGATAAGAAAAATATAAACCCAAAACGTTTTTTGTTAACGCGATTTCAAACGTACAACGTACGTTTATTACGTTTTACGTTTATGTAAATGAAATTCCATATCGAAATTGTCTCCATCGATTCCAAAGCTAATTGAAATTGGTTGTCCGTTTACATTAACTGCATTTTTATTTCCGAATTTGCTCGGGATTCTTCTTATGTGAACCCGTCCTGTTCGCTTTGTATGGGTTAGGTACAGGATGAAACATGAATGAAGGAGAATTTTGTTCTAAGTGCAATAAGTAATAAAAAAGCAATTATGTATGCATTTTCATTTTGTCGCGTCTAGGATTCAAACAAATTTGATAAGAAAAATATAAACCCAAAACGTCTTTTGTTAACGCGATTTCAAAAACGTACAACGTACGTTTTTTACGTTTTACGTTTATGTATGAACAAGAACAGGTTCCATTAATATTTGGGTTTCTAACTAAAAGGTTTCAAACACACAAAGAACCATTAGGTTAAAGATTAGAAGGATAATGATCCTCGAAAATTTAATTTTTTTTCTGGGACCCATTAAGATGGGTTCGGTATGACATAAAAATAAAAGGTTTTGAACATACAAAAAATAAAGAACCATTAAGTTGAAAGATATATACGTTTGTTTTTCAAACAAGGGTAGATAATTGTATGAATATAGGTTAATTTTTCTATGAAACAATAAAAATAAAAAAAAAGTAACTAACATTGCTAGGAAAAGAAAAACTGTGCTGATTTTCCACATTGGACAGCGGTACGAGAATATAAAAGGAAACAAAAGAGTTTGAAACTATCCATTCAGTTTTTACAATCAGAACCATACGCTCATTTATTTCTAAATATTCCTACTGTTTTTCGTAAAATTAAAGTTTTTTGAGTTCGTTGAAATTATACAATAAAAACAAAAAGTGAAGTGTTTCTAACATTTAACAGTAAAAAAACAAAATTGAAATAGAGAGTTTTTTAAACTTTAATTTATATACTATTTGAAGTGAAAAGTGTTAATCAAAAGTTTTTTGATTTCGTTGAAATTATAGAATAAAAACAAAAAGTGAAGCGTTTCTAACATTTAACAGAAAAAAAGAAAATTGAAATAGCGAGTTTGTTAAAACTTTAATTAATATACTATTTGAAGTGAAAAGTGTTAATCAAAAGTAAAAAAGTGTTAAAAAAATAAATAAAAAGAAGAAACAATAGTGCAATAATCAAAAACTAACAGGAAGCTTGTTATACCTGTTTACAAATCCTTTTTTGAAGTGGGAAGTGCTTGAACAAAAAAAAGGAAGTGAAAAAAACAAAAGCAAGTGCAATAAGAATACAAATAAATCGTCAACAAAAAAAGTAAAAGTAGTAAGTTTAATATACCTATCTGTTTACATTTATATAAATTTAAAATTAAAGTTGTTAAACAAAAAAGGAGTTTTAATAATATAATGGCTAGCAATATGAATAAATTCAAATCATGTGCGTTTTGCAAGAAAATGTTTTCGAGTGTTAGTGTGCTAAATCGCCACATAAAAACACAACACTTGAACATTTCGGGAACTTGTCTCCTTTGTGGCGTTAATTTTGAAACCCCATCAATTCAAAAGTTGCATTTGGTGCAATGTGCTAGGAGACAGCAAAATGAGCAACAACAGCAACCACAACAACAACAACAACAACAACAACAACAACAACAACAGCAACAACAACAACAGCAACAACAACAACAACAACAACAACAACAACAACAACAACAACAACAACAACAACAACAAAATTTTATGCTACAACAACAAAAACTCATAGAAGAAATGCAGAAGCAAATTCAGCAACTACAACAGCAACTACAACAACAATTTCAGCCACAACAGCAGCAAATGCAACGTCCAGCCTTTAACTATGAGGATGATCAACCATCAACTTCAAGGACATCAATGTTGCAAACCACCACCACCACCCCAAATGTGACAAAGAAAAATACCGCAAACATAGTTCCTTGTGAATTTTGCAAAGAAGACGTACTCAAAAGTAAATGGGTTCATCATCTTCGCAAGGACTCTCACAAGGAAAAAGTTCAAATTATATACAGGGAGAATGTGTATGAAATTAGATCCATTTTCAGAAATAGGATATCATCATTCTCTATCAAAAATAAAGATGAGGGTGAACTGGATCCTAAAATATTTTTTGATAATGTTAGTGCGTTACTTCACGAAATAATTTTTGAGAAGCTTTGCGAGCATAAGTCAATTAAATTCAACATTGAACTTTTCGCAGAGTATGTGAAAATTTGTGGTGATGATGAGTTGTTAATTGATATGAAATCAATGAATACTGAGATGAGAGCTGTATTTCTTGAACAAGAAATCAAGCCCTTGCTTAAGGAAATGAAGGATATAGTATTGAAAAAAATTGAAGAGTTTCAGGAGAAAAACAGTGGATGGTCTCTCATCCAAATTAAGTCAATAGAGCTTAATATAAATAAGTACCAGCCACTGAAAGGATCAAGGTATATAGCACTGCCTTCGTTTATAGCAAACAAAAAAGCAGTTATAAACGTGCAAAACAATGATGTTTATTGTTTTAAGTGGGCAATTATATCAGCAGTACATAGACCTGTTGAAAATAGTAAACGTCCCCAATCATACTATCAGGTTACTGACATTTCCAGTGATATAATTGCCCTCGACGATATAATACTGGACTTCACAGGGCTAAGTTTTCCCTTAGAACTTCCTGAATTAAAGAAATTTGAAGACAAGAACATTATAAGCATTAATGTTTTTGGATATTCCGATGGAGAAAATGGAACGGAACCATATATAGAAGGACCGTATTACCTGACGAGAGATGAGAAGAATAAACATGTTAATCTTCTCTTATTAACAAATGGAGACAATTCACATTATGCATGGGTTAAAAATATGAGCAAACTCATAAGAAGTGAAGTTCTGGATAGTTCGAGGAGGGAGTTATTGTTCTGCAATAGTTGTTTGCAGCATTTTTACAGCGAATCATCTTTTGCAATCCATACCCAAGAGTGCAAAAAAATTGTCACCACAATGCCTGCTGAGGACAGCAACATCATCAAATACAAAAGTTACGAAAAGCAAATGAAGGTTCCTTTTGTTACATATGCGGATTTTGAGTGCATATTGAAGCCTAGTGATACGTGCCTTCCAGATCCTGCAAAATCATCTACTACCATCATGCAGGAGCATGTGCCGTGTGCATTTTCATATTACATGAAATGCGATTTTGATGAAAGTGAAGATTTGATGCGGACATTCGTAGGTAAATAACACTCAATGTTTATTTTTGTTTTTATATATTTATTTATTTTTTTTTTTATTTATTTTTTTACTAATTTTCTTATTTTTTATTTTTATTGTACAGGTGAAAATTGTGCCAGCGAATTTGTTAGAAATTTGGTTAAGGACACTGTGGACAAGTTTCACAAGCATATCAAAACGGTGACTCCAATGAAGCCCCTAACCGAAGACCAGAGAAGATACTTCAGCCTAGCAGTGATATGTGTGATATGCAGAAAGAGAATCAACGCTGGAGAACGAAAAGTGAGGGATCATTGCCACTTAACGGGTAATTATCGTGGTGCAGCACATAATGAGTGCAATCTTAAATTTAGGCTACCTAGGTATTTCCCTATTTTTTTGCATAACCTATCTGGTTATGATTCACATCTATTTTTTAAAGCACTTCGAGAAATCGATGGTGAAATAAAAGTAATAGCTTTGAATAAAGAGAAATATGTCTCTATTTCAAAGCGTATTGCTATAGATGAGAAAAATACCATTGAACTTAGGTTTTTAGACTCTTTTCGCTTTTTGAGCGAAAGTATTGATAGTTTAACTCAAAATCTTTTGCCAAGTGATTACATAATCACAAGCAAGTGTTTTCAAACACCGCAAAGTTTAGACCTTGTGAAGAGAAAAGGAGTTTTTCCTTATGAGTATATTGATTCATGGCATACACTAAATGTGACATGCCTTCCTCAGAGAGCAAAGTTTTTCAATAAATTAACTAATGAAGAATGCTCTGTGGAGGATTATCAGTTGGCACTTGACGTTTGGACCCATTTTCATTGCAAAACAATGGAAGATTATTTAAAAATTTATCTTAAAAGTGATGTTGTACTGCTAGCAGACATTTTCGAGAACTTCAGAAAAGTTTGCATGCATGCATATCAACTGGATCCTTCTCACTATTACACTGCTCCTGGTTTATCCTGGGATGCAATGTTAAAGATTACCAAGGTAGAATTGGAGCTCTTAACCGATATTGAGAAGTACAACTTCTTCCAAAAAGGTATAAGAGGGGGACTGACACAATGCAGTCATAGGTATTCTAAAGCGAATAATAAATTCATTGAAACCTATGATTCTCAAAAGCCGTCTACTTATTTGATATATTTAGACGCCAATAATTTATATGGCTGGGCAATGTCACAAAAACTACCTTGTGGAGGTTTTGAATGGGAGGAACCTCTTAATTTTTCAATAGATTTTATAAATAATCTCATTGTTTCGGATGTGGGTTATGTTTTGGAAGTTGATTTAGAGTATCCTGATACTCTACATGATCTTCATAATGATTTACCATTTTGTGCGGAAAACATATCTACACCGGGTTCTAAATCAAAAAAGTTGGTGGCTAGCTTCCTTCCCAAACTCAATTATGTTATTCATATTGAAACGTTGAAACAATCCCTGAAACATGGTTTGATTTTAAAGAAAGTCCACCGTGTCATGAAATTCAAACAGTCAAATTGGCTTGAAAAATACATTTCCATCAACACGATTAAAAGGCAACAAAGCAAAAATGAATGCCAAAAAAAGTTTTACAAGCACATGAATCTTTGTATTTATGGTAAAACGATGGAAAATGTTGAGAAACGAACTGATGTTCGAATTGTGACACGGTGGGAAAACAGGAGGAAATCATTGGGTGCTAGAGCATTAATAGCTAAACCAAATTTTCACAGTTCATTGCAGTTTGTCAATGAAAATGATGAAGATGATAATATCAACCCATTACTAGCTGTACAATTGAAAAAGTGCAACATAACTCTAAACAAACCAATATACTTAGGATTTGTCGTTCTTGAGTTGTCAAAGTTTCTCATGTACGATTTCCACTACGACTATATCAAGCCAAAATATAATGAAAATGTACTTCTGAATTATATGGACACAGATTCATTTATCTACACCATTAATTCCGAAGATTTTTATTCAGATATTTTGGATGATATACCAGAAAGATTCGATACATCTGACTTTCATCCCAACAACCAGCATAATATTCCCAGGTTAAATAAAAAAGTCTTAGGTATGTTCAAAGACGAAACCTGTGGCAATAAAATGTTGGAATTTGTTGGCTTAAGAGCGAAAATGTACTCGTTTACTGTACAAAATTCTAAATCCGTCCAAAAAGCGAAAGGAGTCAAAAGATCTGTGACAAAGCGACTAAGAATAGAGGATTACAAGAGGTGTCTGTTTGATAAGGTTGACAAGTATGAAAGTATGCTAACTTTTAGAAGCAAGTTACATACTATTTATACTGAAAACCTTAACAAACTTGCATTAAGTTTTAAGGACACAAAAAGATATATATGTGCAGATAACATCAGCACGCTTGCCTGGGGACATAAAAATATTCCCAATGACAATGATCCCTTACTATGAAAAAAATCCTGTAAAATTTGTATATGCATTTAATTTTTAATTTTGTATTTATTTTAGTAATAATGATGCACCTATTTAATTTGTTTTGAAAAAATAAAAATTCAATTTAGTTATTTATTTAATAATAATAATATATGATTGTAATTGTCCTTTAATAAAAAAAAATTTCAAAAAACTGTAAAATTTGTATATGTATTTAATTTTTAATTTTGTATTTAATTTCGTAATAAAAATGTAATTCACTTATTTATTTGAAACAAAACAAAAAAGATGTTACTTATTTAACTTGTCAAAAAAAAACAAAAAAAAAAAATGTATTAGACTCTATTTTATTGGTACTATTGAAAAAATAAATTCAAACATACAAAAAAAACAAACTGTTTCACTTCTTTTTTACTAAGGCTGACTTTATTCATTCATCATAGGGAAGAAATTTGTTTTATTTTTATAATAATAATATATGATTGTAATTGTCCTTTAATAAAAAATTTCAAAAAAACTGTAAAATTTGTATGTGTATTTAATTTTTAATTTTGTATTTAATTTCGTAATAAAAATGTAATTCACTTATTTATTTAAAAAAAAAAAAAAAACAAAAAAATGATGTTACTTATTTAACTTGTCAAAAACAAAAAAATGTATTAGACTCTATTTTATTGGTACTATTGAAAAATAAATTCAAACATACAAAAAAACAAACTGTTTCACTTCTTTTTTACTAAGGCTGACTTTATTCGCTCATCATAGGGAAGAAATTTGTATGGAAAACAATGGACATAAATATCCAACTAACTTGCTTTGTTCTTACTAGATTAAGTGTCTTGGTTTCGTTCGCTCTCATATACCAAAACCCAAAAAAAAAACATTGTTCGGTATTCAATGTTTTGGCTAAGCATACGTTAGAACCCACAACCAAAAACCAGAACCTAAAACCGCACTCATTCAGTGGTTCAGTGCTAAAGTATGCAATGCTTAAGCAACAAATATGCTATTTTAGTACAAAAACCTAGTTCAGGGGCAAAGTATGCAATGCTTTTACGTCAAATATGCAACATTTAGTACGAAAAAAACCTATGTAACAACTGGGTCAAAGGAATGCATGCATTTGTATGGAAATCATACCAGTAGGCATGCATGCATGCATGCATGCATGCATGCCATCATGACGCAGGAGTTACCTATTTATACTACTCTCCAGAAGGGTACCCCACGTTATTTTGGTACATTTTTTTCAAAATTCGATGTATCCAAAATGGGTCATTAGTTTTTTACGAAACTGTATATTAATTAGTTCAAAATAACTGCATACCAAAAATATATATTTAAACTAAAATTGAAAAATTGTATGTGTACAAAATTAATTTAAAAAGTAAACTGCTCTAAAGATTTTCAAATAAGAATTTTGAAACATTAAGGTTTTTTTTGACAAATCAAATTTTGGAAACAAGCTTTTTTAACAGGTACATTTTTAAATTTAAATATTTAAATAGTCTTGGTTTGTCAATTGAACTGATTCGTTCTAAAATTGCCTCTACACGAAGAGACATATACCCCCATTTCGCTAGTCAAAAGTGCACGTACATATATTTTAAAACAGTAGTAAAACGTTATGTTTATTTCAAATTTATAGAAAAATTATTCCTAAGTTAAAAACTTTGCTTTGGCATACAAAAATTGGATTTGCTAGAATTTACATAGATATATCTTTAGACTGAGACAAAGGCATCAAATTTATGTAAGTACAATTACAAATGCTAATACTTCTCTAAAAATAAAGATCCAAATAAAGTCTTTTACCTTATTAAAAGTAAACATTTGCTTATACCCTTGATCATTCAAAATTGTTGATAGGAAGGTCCTTCTTTTAATAAATACCTAAATAGGTATATCATAAGAACTTACGTTAAAACGCAAAAACGTAAAATTCGCGTTAAAACGAAAAATTCACGTTCACGTTAAAACTGTAAAATTCACGTTCACGTTAAAACGCAAAAACGTAAAATTCGCGTTAAAACATAAAATTCACGTTCATGTTAAAACGTAAAAACGTAAAATTCACGTTCACGTTAAAACGCAAAAAACGTAAAATTCACGTTAAACGTAAAATTCACGTTCACGTTAAAACGCAAAAACGTAAAAAAAACGTAAAAACGTAAAATTCACGTTCACGTTAAAACGCAAAAACGTAAAATTCGCGTTAAAACGTAAAATTCACGTTCATGTTAAAACGTAAAAACGTAAAATTCACGTTCATGTTAAAACGCAAAAACGTAAAAAAACGTAAAAACGTAAAATTCACGTTCACGTTAAAACGCAAAAACGTAAAATTCGCGTTAAAACGTAAAATTCACGTTCATGTTAAAACGTAAAAACGTAAAATTCACGTTCACGTTAAAACGCAAAAAAACGTAAAATTCACGTTAAACGTAAAATTCACGTTCACGTTAAAACGCAAAAACGTAAAATTCACGTTCACGTTAAAACGCAAAAATATAAAATTCACGTTCGGAACGCAAAAATCACCATAGGAAACTGAACAAAATCATGAACAGAACATGATGTTTAAGAGTTAAGTTTTTTCAGAAAAGGTGGTCCATATGAGTGAAGAGAGAAAAGAATCGTTAAGTAAAAAGACATGTTAATTTTTTTAATATTTTTTTTATTTTTTAATTAAATTTTAAGGCCAATGCCACAAGATCAGTTTTACATTTCATTTTCAAGTTCTATTCGATAATGACGCCAAGCTAGTGTATTTATATTATTGGTACATATAAATCTTTTGTCATCAGAACAACTTAAACTTAATTTGTTTATACATTAGGTGTATATAGTATGGTGTTTAGATCTAAAGTTCAACATTTTACTATAGAAGTTTTGTTTGTATAGCAAACAGTCTCTGTAATTTTGTAAAGACATTTTTTACAGCTGCTGATTTGACACCCTTAGCCTTTTTTATTAGTGCTGCATCTTCTATGTCTATACTATACATTTTAGCTCTTAATCCTATAAATTCCTTCATTATTCTACCATTCTTTTTCATCCTTCATAAATCCTAACTTTTTCACATTGAGCTGGGGCAATACCGTAGCAGTTTTGGGGTGGATAGTCTGAAGTATCAAATTTATTTATTATATCATTTCTTATATCATTGTAAAAATCATCTGTTCTTATTTTATAAATAAATGAATCGGTATCCATGTAGGCCAGATGTAGGTTGTCAGTAAATTTAGGTTTCATGTATGCATAATGAAATTCGTACACTTTATACTTTGAAATCTCCAAAACACAAAAACCTAAGTATATAGGCTTATTATATACACTGTAAATTCGTTTTAACTGAATAGCAGCCATGGTTTTCGAAAATTCTAATATGCTATGAAAATTAGGTTTAGCTATAAGAGCGCGACTACCGAGATGGGTGCCTTTGCTTTCTATTGAATCGACAATTCGAACATCTTTTCGTTTGTCTACATTTTCCATAGTTTTTCCGAATACAGCATTATTACAAAGTTTACGCTGATCCTTTTCAAACTTTGTGGTGGTTTTTTTTCTTAGTTCATTGTTTAAATCAATATATTTTTTCAGCCATTGAAATTGTTTGAATTGCATCACTCTATGAATTTTCTTAAGCACCAAACCATTATCAAGGCATTGAATTAATGTTTTGTGATGAATTATAGAATTAACTTTATTATTCAAATCAGCAATCTGATGCTTTAGAATTTTTGAATGGAATAAATTTTGAGGATGTTTAAAGTCAACGGAAATAAAAATATTTTAAAAATATTTAAATAGGGTTAGCACTATATTTCTATATGGATGAATGCCGGCAATTAAAATTTACGATTATAATACGTGCATTGATATATCAAGACCCTGATACATCGTTACCATCATGTCACTCATCTGACTAATAGGACTTGACCATCTATATCTATTGCTTTAGGATTTTTTCTGGATTGAGGTAATAATTAGTGTAACAAAAGCCTTATACCTCACTACCATCATATCATTCATTTGTCTAATAGGGCTATACCTTTATCTATTGCTTTGCTAGCATCATGTAAATCATATTACTAAACCCTGTCCCTTATCATTAAAATCCTGAAAAATGATCCAAGGGTTATTTTTATTGCGGAATACAAATGTACATATGTCAATAAGGCCAACACATTATTTTATCTATAGGGATGGATGCCGATAATTAAAATATGCATTCATGATGATCGCTATACATAAATTTATCCAACTGCTTCCTTATATACACCGATGATATTCCAAGTGTCAACAATACAAATTTATGATAAGGTTAACTACATGAATGAATGCGGGGAAAAACTCTATTGTTCTACTATTAGCAATCAATATGATATAAGCATGTATTATTACCCCAATACTTCTTTTCATTAGTTACTTTTCACCCCAAAGAAACCTTTTGCAATGTGTAATACGACATTTAGGATCATATCCTGTATATGACTACTTTCCTACCCCCGATGAAGCAGAATACTCCGTTTTTACTCTGGATGATTTCGCTGCTTTTGAAGCAAATTCATTAACCCTAGCCAGTGGATTCAAGCCAACAAAGAAGCTATCGGAGTTGAAAATGGATCTAAAATATAACATTTATACCTTGCGAAAGGTTACGACACGGTGTGGGGTGATAGAATCGTAGCGGATCTTGGCGAATATATGGTAAGATACAATTTTTCTCGTTCTGCTTCCTTTATACAAAATACTTGAAAATTATTTTTTTTTCTTATAGGTCTTTTTACCGATAAGATACTCAAAGCTGTCCACAGAAAGCATATTACTAATTGGAGGAGGCTCTTGCGTTAGAGAAAACATATCAACGTGGATCAACGTTTGCGCTGAAATTTACAAAAATATAAATAATTTTATGTTAATATAATTTATAAGCAAATATATGTATGTATATATACGTATAAGAAAAAGAGTCAAAATTAAAATTTTTAAAAATCAAATTTATTTCTTTTATTAATTTTTCAGAATTTTGTTTTTATCGATCCAAGAGTTATGTTCTGGCGGGAATCCCAACCATTTTACAAAAACTTTATTTCCTCTCGTTTGTAGAACTTTTTCAACTAGATATACATCGCCACAATCAGTTTTCAGCAGTTCTAGTTCATAAAAGCCTCCTTGAATAGGTCTTCCTTGAAAGTCTTCGAGAAGATATGTTATAGGTTTTGTTGCTTGGACTTTTCTTATTTTAAAAACCTCAGTAGTCCAGTTGGGTGTATAACCTTTTTCGAATATATGTTTATACTTGCTAATTCTTACGTTATCACCAACTTTGAATTTCCTTTTACTAAACACTTCTTTCTTATTTTTGAAAAGTGATAACATTGACTTTGAATTTTTCTTGTTTACATCTGCAGGTTTACATTTAATGGTTCGGTGGAAAGAATGATTATAATCATAAAGCAATTTCTTATAAATATTTATCCACTTATAGCTTCCATTGAAACTAAATTCTTTCCACATTTTTTCCTTATAGGTTCTATTAAATCTTTCAATAATTGAAGCCTTCAATGAGCTGAACGTAGAATTTAAGGTGGCGCTACAGTCCGGGGCGGACCTGGGCCTCAACCAACTTGGCGTGCGAAACTGGAGACAGCTAGCTAGGGACCGAGCTGGCTGGAGACGCATGTTGGTTGAGGCCCAGGTCCGCCCCGGACTATAAGTGGATAAATATTTATAAGAAATTGCTTTATGATTATAATCATTCTTTCCACCGAACCATTAAATGTAAACCTGCAGATGTAAACAAGAAAAATTCAAAGTCAATGTTATCACTTTTCAAAAATAAGAAAGAAGTGTTTAGTAAAAGGAAATTCAAAGTTGGTGATAACGTAAGAATTAGCAAGTATAAACATATATTCGAAAAAGGTTATACACCCAACTGGACTACTGAGGTTTTTAAAATAAGAAAAGTCCAAGCAACAAAACCTATAACATATCTTCTCGAAGACTTTCAAGAAAGACCTATTCAAGGAGGCTTTTTATGAACTAGAACTGCTGAAAACTGATTGTGGCGATGTATATCTAGTTGAAAAAGTTCTACAAACGAGAGGAAATAAAGTTTTTGTAAAATGGTTGGGATTCCCGCCAGAACATAACTCTTGGAAACTTTGTAATAATGCTGTATTCGGAAAAACTATGGAAAATGTAGACAAACGAAAAGATGTTCGAATTGTCGATTCAATAGAAAGCAAAGGCACCCATCTCGGTAGTCGCGCTCTTATAGCTAAACCTAATTTTCATAGCATATTAGAATTTTCGAAAACCATGGCTGCTATTCAGTTAAAACGAATTTACAGTGTATATAATAAGCCTATATACTTAGGTTTTTGTGTTTTGGAGATTTCAAAGTATAAAGTGTACGACTTTCATTATGCATACATGAAACCTAAATTTACTGACAACCTACATCTGGCCTACATGGAAAACCATTCATTTATTTATAAAATAAAAACAGATGATTTTTACAATGATATAAGAAATGATATAATAGATAAATTTGATACTTCAGACTATCCACACCAAAACTGCTACGGTATTGCCCCAGCTCAATGTGAAAAAGTTAGGATTTATAAAGGATGAAAAAGAATGGTAGAATAATGAAGGAATTTATAGGATTAAGAGCTAAAATGTATAGTATAGACATAGAAGATGCAGCACTAATAAAAAAGGCTAAGGGTGTCAAATCAGCAGCTGTAAAAAATGTTTTTACAAAATTACAGAGACTGTTTGCTATACAAACAAAACTTCTATAGTAAAATGTTGAACTTTAGATCTAAACACCATACTATATACACCTAATGTATAAACAAATTAAGTTTAAGTTGTTCTGATGACAAAAGATTTATATGTACCAATAATATAAATACACTAGCTTGGCGTCATTATCGAATAGAACTTGAAAATGAAATGTAAAACTGATCTTGTGGCATTGGCCTTAAAATTTAATTAAAAAATAAAAAAAAAATATTAAAAAAATTAACATGTCTTTTTACTTAACGATTCTTTTCTCTCTTCACTCATATGGACCACCTTTTCTGAAAAAACTTAACTCTTAAACATCATGTTCTGTTCATGATTTTGTTCAGTTTCCTATGGTGATTTTTTTTTTTTTTTTTTATATAATAAGCAAACACTCAAGGGGATATTACTACCCTTATTATGCAGATGCACAGTGTGAGCACTAGGAAGAGGAGAGAGGGTTTGCGTTCCGAACGTGAATTTTACGTTTTTGCGTTTTAACGTGAACGTGAATTTTACGTTTTTGCGTTTTAACGTGAACGTGAATTTTACGTTTAACGTGAATTTTACGTTTTTTGCGTTTTAACGTGAACGTGAATTTTACGTTTTTACGTTTTAACATGAACGTGAATTTTACGTTTTAACGCGAATTTTACGTTTTTGCGTTTTAACGTGAACGTGAATTTTACGTTTTTACGTTTTTTTACGTTTTTGCGTTTTAACGTGAACGTGAATTTTACGTTTTTACGTTTTAACATGAACGTGAATTTTACGTTTTTGCGTTTTAACGTGAACGTGAATTTTACGTTTTTACGTTTTTTTACGTTTTTGCGTTTTAACGTGAACGTGAATTTTACGTTTAACGTGAATTTTACGTTTTTTGCGTTTTAACGTGAACGTGAATTTTACGTTTTTACGTTTTAACATGAACGTGAATTTTATGTTTTAACGCGAATTTTACGTTTTTGCATTTTAACGTGAACGTGAATTTAACAGTTTTAACGTGAACGTGAATTTTACGTTTTAACGCGAATTTTACGTTTTTGCGTTTTAACGTAAGTTCTTATGATATACCTATTTAGGTATTTATTAAAAGAAGGACCTTCCTATCAACAATTTTGAATGATCAAGGGTATAAGCAAATGTTTACTTTTAATAAGGTAAAAGACTTTATTTGGATCTTTATTTTTAGAGAAGTATTAGCATTTGTAATTGTACTTACATAAATTTGATGCCTTTGTCTCAGTCTAAAGATATATCTATGTAAATTCTAGCAAATCCAATTTTTGTATGCCAAAGCAAAGTTTTTAACTTTGGAATAATTTTTCTATAAATTTGAAATAAACATAACGTTTTACTACTGTTTTAAAATATATGTACGTGCACTTTTGACTAGCGAAATGGGGGTATATGTCTCTTCGTGGAGAGGCAATTTTAGAACGAATCAGTTCAATTGACAAACCAAGACTATTTAAAATATTTCCTGTATTTTTAAATTTAAAAATGTACCTGTTAAAAAAGCTTGTTTCCAAAATTTGATTTGTCAAAAAAAACCTTAATGTTTCAAAATTCTTATTTGAAAATCTTTAGAGCAGTTTACTTTTTAAATTAATTTTGTACACATACAATTTTTCAATTTTAGTTTAAATATATATTTTTGGTATGCAGTTATTTTGAACTAATTAATATACAGTTTCGTAAAAAACTAATGACCCATTTTGGATTACATCGAATTTTGAAAAAAATGTACCAAAATAACGTGGGGTACCCTTCTATAGCAATACAAAAATCTATCGGCTTAAGCAACACATAGATGCCTGCTTAAATATAAACCATATTTACATATATGTTGTTTATGCCCTCTATAAGGTTCGAGCTTTGTTGTCCACATTAATTTGTTAAAAATGAAGCAAAAAGTAGAATTTATGTAATATATGTAAATAAAAGCCATACATTTCATATTAAAAAAGATCCTGGTGTGCGATCTTATATAAACAAATACAAATTGGATGAATTAAATTAATTTGAAGTCAATATCTTCTATTGTTCGCGAGATTTCGAGAACCGTACATAATTGTTTACCAATGTTGCGTACTATTTTTTGTAGATTTTAATTTTTTATGAAAAAACTGACTGTTGGACTTTTATAAAAAAATTACTGTGAGATTAAATTAGTTTGAAGCCAATATTTTTTTAATTTTTGTAAAGATATTTGAGTCGAAAGTAATTTTTTACTTTTAGTAATGTTTTTATTTATTGCAAGAAAACTGTCAATTCGATTTTTCTCAAAATTTAAGTGAAAGTTGAAAACAATATTTTTATTGCTAAAATATTCGAGGTGACAAATATGTTTGTTCAGTTTTTTTTGATTTATAAAAACCCGTTAATTTGATTTTTTTTTCCAAAAACTATACTAGTTTTGTATCGCGTTACAATATACATATAATATAAAATTTAATTCAAGTCTCTAGCGTTATTGCTTCGTGATATATTTAAGGTTAACCAAAGTTTTCACCTTTTTTTAAATTGCTTTGGTAAAAAAACCACCCACTCAATTTTTTTTAGAGTCCTTTCTGCATCTTTCTGTATTATTATCTGTATAACAAAATTTATTTGAAGTCGATATCTCTATTGGTTCTTGAGCTATGGACGACGAAAAAAACTTCCCGAACGTATACGCATACACGCACGCACAGACATCTCTCTAAAAATCTTTTATTTCGACTCTAGGGACCCTGAAACGTCGAGAAAACGGACCGATTACAATAACTTCCTATGGGAATTTAAGAACGCTTAACGCGAATCGGCTCTTACCCTTAATATCCAAATTTTAGGTCAATCAACCTAATGCCTTGGGGTGAAGGTACGGGCCAGGACGGAATCAGTGGACTCACTTTTTTCTACTTCTCTACCATTGAAATGTCATTTTTGATTCTTGAGTTCGACATTTTTTACGAATGCAAAACTTGCCTATATGACGCAAGTAAAAAAATTAATTTCAGACCATGATTTTCTAAATTGTGAAATTAAGTCATAAATTGACTTTAAATATCTGAAGAATCCTTCATCTTAACAAGGTTATAACACCAAGGTTGTGAAATAACATGAGTTATTATCATTGATATAATTTTGCGTTTAATGTTAAAAAATTATTGGTTGGTAAGTGGCACAAAAAAACTGCGAAATCGTATAAAAGAAAATTTCAAATTAATACAAAAATACCTACTTCAACACTACATTTACGAAAATAGGTATACTTACTAATAGTTAATAAGTTAAAAAAACTTTCAATTGGATTTTCCTAAGAGTCACACATCTTAAAATAGAAGAGCTGACAAAATTGTATTAAAGGTACCTACAACAGCAAACAACATACATATACCTACCTATACCTACATACCTAAATATAAACTAATTTTTTTTTTGTTTATGCCTAAGGTCCCAGCTTTGTTGTTTACATTTATTTATTAAAAATAATAAAACAAAAGGAGAATTGGAACATAAAAAGACACAAATTTCAATTATCAAATTAATCAAATTATCTGAACCCACATAAAGAATGCATTTTTGTTTTTATTTTTATTTTAAACTACATACATAGGTATTTATAAATACTGTACCTACCTATCTACTAATCTCAAACAAAATGCTAAGTGTACGGATATTATCGCACTGTCCAGATACTAGTAGGAATTCCCTATGAAATTTCATAAATTACCTGCCTACCTACCAATATCTATTATATCTAAAATTTGAATTTAAAATCAAACCCACATCCTGGAAAAAATCACCTACCAATTGATATTTATCTACAAAAAAAAAAAAAAAACACCAGCCAAAATATACATAACTATAACCAAACATATAACTATCCCAATATGTTTCTTCTTCACAAAAATCGCATCGTAGCTTCGTATACATAATACAACCATTTTTCATATACAAAGATCGTACACAGGGAGAAGCAGAGTCATGAATGTAAATAAAAACAAAAATCGGTACAAGATCTTAAACAGCTGATGTAAGAATACAAAAATTTCATTCATCCCCTTATTAGACACAATATTAAGACATTGCCGTTTTTCATATAAAAATGCATTGATATAAAGAAATTACAAAAACAAATTCATCGACCTTCATATGGAAGCTTAGTATATGAAAACATATACAAGGATAGATTCAAATAGAATGAAATTAACTGTCTCCCTTATTCTGCTGGCTGCTCTCGGTCCCCGATACTACCGCCAACGACGGCGGCGGCGCGGCGTCCGGTCGCGCAAAAAAATGTCTGCCCATGAGAGTACTATAGTTTTCATATACAAAGGTTGTGCTATCCAAAAAATCCAACTATGAATTTTACGTTTTTACGTTCTAACGTGAGCGTGAATTTTACGTTTTTACGTTCTAACGTTTGCTAAGCATGGTCTAGAACGTTAGTTTTCATATACAAAGGTTGTGCTATCCAAAAAATCCAACTATGAAAGTATATTCCACAACCAATTTTTCACTGAAAATCCAATCCCACAACCAATGTTGAAATGAAAAAAAATACAGATGGTGCTAGAAGATGCCGGTGATTAGCATAGATCAGAACCCTGGTGCAGCACCGGTGCACCGGTGATTAGCATAGATCAGAACCCTGGTGCAGCACCGGTGCACCGGTGCTGCACCGGTATTTAGCATAGATCAGAACCCTGGTGCAGCACCGGTGCACCGGTGCTGCACCGGTGCACCGGTGAACTCGTACCCTCTAGTTACAACTACTAACTTTATTTTTTATTTTCTCGTCAACATGCTTTTCTTCTTCTATGGATCCTTTAAGTTTTTGTGAAATTAATTGTGATGCTTTGTTTTCTTGTTCCATACTTTTTATTGTTTCCTTTATCGTAGAGTCTATGTGGTTTTTAGCATATGAATTTCCTTATTAAAAGTGGATAAAACTTCCATTAAAGAAGAATTTATGTGGTTTATAATGCTTGATTCCCTAAGACTTATTTGATCATCAACATATCCTTTGCACACGGCTTGGTGGGGGTATTCAGGATTACTTCCAACATTGTTTAAATATCTACTTTCTATATCAAAATCACCAGACGATAGAAGTTTAAAACCTATTCCTGGAGGTCCCACAAGACCTTTATTTTTTGGAAGAGGCTTGGAGTTCCTACCGAACTTGTCGACGTTCATTGTTTATATGCAAAGTTAATAGATTGAAGAGCTTATATATAATATTTGATTCTTTTAGCTCTTCAATTACAGAATTTATTTCATTCTGATGGTTATTATTACCAGCATTTTTGGATGCTATCAAAAGTCTTAGCCTAGTAACAAGTTCATTAGGATCGTTCCAGTATACATATTCGATATCTTTGTTTGTATATTTCATTTCACTTATATTATGAGTATAAGATCCTCCTTTTTTTTCTTTTTTAAGTCTAGCAACAAGTTCTTTAATCAGATGGTTATATTTAGCACTTCTATTACTATTTATTTGAGAAGCATGATTACGCATATGCGCATTAGTTTTTTGTAAGATTTTCCCATATTGTTCTAGGTCGAGTCATGACTATTATATATTTGCTTACGAGGATTTTTCTTTAGCATCAGTTCAATAAGACCAGGAATTCGAGCAAACATTTCATCGTCTATGAAAATCTCATGATCATTCATCGCAAAGCAACATTTCCCCATTTTTACAGATTGTGTATTAGCATCGAAATACGGACCATAAATTGTATCACGATTTGATTCTGACAAAAGTTTTTTTATTACCGAAGATGATTTATTAGGGGTATCAAAACTCTTAGGTGTACTATAGAAAAAAGTATTATCTAGACTATCCAACTCTAGTGGTGAGTCTATTCGTTCATGATCTTTTTCCTCAGCCTTTTCATTAAAAGATTTGAAATGCAACTTGCAACGTCGTTTAGGTATTTTAACATCATCCTCTTGTTGTGATTCTTCTTTTTTAATATTTCCGACCAATTTTTTCAGTGGTTCAACAATGGGTTTGAAAGTGTCTTCCAACTCAGTTTCTCTCATCATTTTACCAGTTCTAAGTTGAAAATATTTATTTTTTAACACATTTTTTGTTTTTATTAGATCATTTAGCACACTCTCTTCCATTTCTATAATATAAAATAGTAAATGATTTCCTGTATAGTATGTTTACTGAAGACAAGTTTTCCCAAATAACGTTGACGATGTAATGTGTTGCTTTTTAAGTGATAAATGTATATTTATAGTATCGCAATTTTGTGAAAACTGTTCTTGTATCGACCTTTTTCAATACTGCTTTCCTTGTCTATAACCAGAAATCCAAAATTATCAGACCAACAGTGTAAACACAATTCTTTAAATTGATTGAATGTCATATCAGAGTTTATGTGATCTTTGTAAACATGCTTTAAATTCAATTCATCTTGTTTGAAAAGAATAATAAAATTAGCATTGTCTCTAATTAAATGTTTTGGTATATGGGTATAGGACTGGCATAAATAAAAACTGTCAACTCCATTATGACGACCCATGCAAAAATATTCTCTTATGTTATTTTGTTTCTGACATGCGACATCGTCAAATATAAATATAGAATTATTTTTAGCGTCTGATGGGGGCATTATCTCACAATTATTTGAAAATTCATTATATTCCATTCCTTTTATAGATGTAATTAGGTTCTTCAGATAAAGATATTTCGGTTGATGTAGTGATTTAGAGTAAATATAAATTTTTTCAAACTTTAAACCGTTGGGGTCTAAAAGAATGCTTAGCATTACATTTGTTTTCCCACAGTTTGAAGGTCCAACTATAATTCCCCGAATACTGTTTGGAAATAATGAGCCATGTTTTTTTTTATTTTGACATTTGAATCAAAATTTTTTACTTTAATGACTTCGGATTGCTCTACAAAACGCATATTGATGTCTAACAGCTTTTGAATAAAACATTTCGTTTTATATACTTGCTTTCATACATGTCTCAATCCTCAACTAGGAAGGTACGTTTATCATAATATGATTGAACACAATACCCAAAATCAGTGTCATAAAAAAAGAAAATCAACTAAAGGCGAAGGGCTTTTGAATGAAGTTATCGACAAACTGCCGTTTGAACTACATATTCCCTCCTATAATTACTGTGGCCACGGAACGAAATTGGAAGAACGTTTAAGAAGGGGCGATAAAGGAATCAATCAATTGGATGAGGCTTGTCGCCTTCACGATATTGCATATTCTAAAAGTAGCTCTCTCACAGATCGACACGCTGCCGATAAAGTTCTTACCGAGCAGGCGTGGAAAAGATTCAAAGCAAGTAATTCATCAGCCTCTGAAAAACTAAGTGGACTCTTAGTCACCAACATGATGAAAGCAAAAACGAAATTCGGAATGGGTAGTAAAAGAACTGAAAACAAAACTAAGAGAACTAATAAAACAAAAACGAAAAAGGTTTGCAAGAAAAATTTGTTCAAGAAGGCTATAAGCGAAGCAAGAAACGCTATCAAAAACAATATCAATTGTTGTGGTACAACATCTATAGCAAATATTGCTGTGAAGGCTGCAAAAAATGCTTTAAAAAACAAGAAAAAACAGCATTATCAAACGCCGAGAATAATTCCACTTCCAAAAAGTGGTGGTTTTCTACCATTTCTAGCTCCAATTCTAGCTGGTTTATCAGTTGTTGGATCATTAACAGGTGGAGCAGCTGGTGTCGCAAAAGCTCTGAATGATGTACGAGCCGCTAAAAGACAGCTTGAAGAAAACAAACGGCATAGTAAGGCTATGGAAGCAGTTGCTATTCAAGGAAATGGGTTATATTTACAACCATATAAAAAAGGCCTTGGTCTTTTCCTAAACACATGTAACCCAAAAAACTAATTGAACTGCTACCCAATCGACCCTTAAACAATTTCGACATTGAACGATTTGGAAAGAAACACTTACAATATTTTAGAGGAGTTTTCATGAGAGACTTATTGCCAAAAGTACCATTGAGTAGGGAATGTGGTGTTAGAAATTTGGATCGTGAAACTGGCGCTAGCACTCATTGGGTGGCATATATTAGAAATAAAAAAAATAACATAGTAAAATATTTTGATAGTTTTGGAAATTTAAGACCTCCAACTGAAGTAATAAGCTATCTTGGTAATAAAATTAATTATAATTATATTCAAGAACAAGACTTTGATACATATGTATGTGGACATTTATGCTTACGATTTTTATTAGAACAATGTAAAATGTTTTCAAACTGAAATAAGAAATGAATAAAATGATGTAGAAAAAGGTAAATTATGTCATTCGTCTTTTAATCGACATGTCGTTAACACTAACTTTAAGTGGAAATGAATCCATTCTTAATGCTGAGTATTTCCCACCAATTGTATTGAAATCTAATTATGTATGCGGACTCATAGATTTACAAACATATAACTCTATACCAAATGTGGATGAGTCTAATAACTTGCTGCATATAGGTGATAGCGTTATTTCTTTTCCTATAGGCTCATATGAGATAGAAGATATAAATAATTTAATACAAAAAAAACTTATTGAAATTAACAAAAAAAACAAAAGTGCATTAAGAAAAAGTGAAATTAAAATCAAGGCAAATAACAACACTCTGAAATGTGAAATTCACAGCTCGGAAGACATTGACTTCTCTAAACTAAATTCTATTGGGTCTCTTTTAGGGTTTAGCAAGAAATTGTTGAAGTCAAACTTATTACATGAATCGGATCTTTACGTTGACATAAATAGAGTTATGCCATTCGCGTTGAATGTAATATTATAGATGGAGCGTATGTAAATAATCAATCTGCACATATCTTACATGAATTTGCTGTTAAAGTAAGTCCTGGCTATAAAATCATAGAAGTTCCAAGAAATGTTATTTATTTACCTGTGAACGTCAAACGAAAAACATCGTTGTGCTTAAAGTTCGTTGATCAAGACGGTAAAGACATTACTTTTAGAGGAGAAAAAATAACTGTTCGACTACATTTACAACCAGAATTATGATTGTGTATGGAAATATAACTGACTCAACCTCTTATAAAAACATTGTTGAAAATACTAGTTTGTTCAATCAATCTTCAAACTCAGCTGTGGTAACACGTCGTCGTCATCGTCTTACAAAACATAATCAAGACTATTTATTATCATTAGGATACATCCTAAAACATTAAAACCATAAATATGTTAAACATTTTTCAAGAACCTGAAATCAATGAAAGCATTTCTAAATATGAATATCATACTTATTCACCATATCAAAACAATTTCGAGAGAAATGACATCATACAGATTTGTATACAACATCAAAATCTTAATGTCCTTCCTTCAGAAAGTTTTTTATATGTTGAAGGCTCATTATCGAGGACAGATGGAAAAGACCCCGTAAAAGAAGAAATAGCCACCACAAAACTAGCAAACAATGCAATGCCTTTTCTTTTTGATGAAATTCGCTATGAACTGATTGGCAAAACGTAAATTACGTTTAAGTTCTAATCCAAAATGAGAGAAGGGAGGCTTCTTTAAAAAGGAAGATATGTGATTATGGTGAGCACAGTTGGTTTCAAGTTTCAAGTTATCAAGAGAAAACATTATTCCTCATTATCATCATTATGTATTTCGAGGAAGCTGAATATTCTATCTTTACCCTGGATGATTTTGCTGTAAGAGAGGCAAACTCAATAAACGAGAACGTTGGTTTCAAGCCATCGAAAAAACTGTCTGATTTACAAATGAATTTTAGATATAATATTTTTTTACTACAAAAAGTAAAAACACGGTGGGGCGATCGGATTGTAGTAGATCTTGGAGAATATAAGGTAAGTTTTTTTTTTTTTTTTTTTTTTAATTATTTATTATAAATTAAATTGTTTTATAGGTGTTCTTACCGACCAGATATTCAGATCTTTCAGCAAGCTGCATAGCAGCAATTGGTGGAGGAGGATATGTCTTCGAAATAACTAAACAACTTGGAGCAACTTATGAGCTTAAGTTTATGAAAATGAAATAACGTGTAATGCTAATGTATAGAAATACATGCTTAGAAAATATGAACATACTGTATAAATAAAATTACATATTTTAATGTTTTAAAATCAGATTTATTTTTATTATAACCCTTCTATTTTACAGAATTTCGTTTTTATTGATCCATGAGTTATGTTCTGGGGAGAATCCCAACCATTTCACTAAAACTTTATTTCCCCTCGCTTGTAGAACTTTTTCAACTAGGAATACATCTGCGCATCTAGTTTTCATCAGTTCTGCTTCGTAAAAACCACCTTGAACTGGTTTTCCTTGATAGTCTTCAAGAAGATATGTGACTGGTTTTGTTAATTGGACTTTTCTTATTTTAAAAACCTCAGTAGTTCAATTGGGTGTATAGCCTTTTTCAAATACATGTTTGTACTTGCTGATTCTTACTTTGTCTCCAACTTCAAATTTTCGTGTGCTTAGTTTTTCTTTCTTGATTTTGAAAATTGGTAATAGTGACTTTGAATTTTGTTTGTTAACATCTGCAGGTTTACATTTAATGGTTCGATGAATAGAGTGATTGTTTTCATGAAGTATTTTTTTGTAAATATTTATCCACTTATAACTGCCGTTGAAACTAAATTCTTTCCACATTTTATCTTTGAAAGTTCTATTAAATCTTTCAACAATTGAAGCTTTTAATGAACTAAATGTGGAATAATGGTTAATTTTATATTTTTTCATTAAGCTTTTGAAGTTTGTATTGAAAAATTCTTTTCTATCATCCGTTTGTAAATTTTTAGGAATCCTAGAAGAATGGATAAATATTTCCTCCATTCCTTTAGAAATAGTGATACCTTTTTTGTTTTTCATTGGTATGACCCACGCGAATTTGGAGAAGGCATCAATGACTGTCATTAAATAATTGAACCCTCTGTTTTGTCCACTATAAGGTATCATTTCAACTAAGTCAGCTTGCCATAAATCATCAAAGCCCTTGATAATAACACGACGACGTTTAAAATTTCTACGTGCAGTCTTATGCAACTCTTCAACAAATTTCTGCTTGCTCATATTTGTAAAGAGTGAATTAAGCTTAATAAAAAAGAAGATTTATATGTTTTTTATTTTTTTTTATTGCAATCTCTTATATAATAACATTAGTTTCTTAATTGTAGCTAAAAGTTTTTCTATAACGTAACAGGCACAAGTATCTGGGCCTAGTTTGCATTGGTTGGATGACCAGCAACAATTAGAGTAGTGATGTCAATGCGATGATTCCATGTATGCAGTATTTTTAAATTTACTAACCATTGAAATACAGTTAGTAAATTCTCCATAGTGTTCATCCAATATTGATTCGCCATTTGTTTTTAAAAAAACAAAAATATCTTTTATTATTTTATCAGTGTCCATTTTGAAAGTTCCTTGTTGTTCAAGTGTTGAATGCTAACTAACAAATTTTATTTTATTTTATGAAAATTGAAAATTTTTTCTTCATTTTCACTTATACATTATGTATGTATATATAACATAAAACATTTTTTTTTTTACTTATTTTAATCTATGGGTATAAAGGGTACATTAGGAAACATCGTCTTCATTATATGTTCAACTTTAGTAGTTGTAACTAGAGGGTACGAGTTCACCGGTGCACCGGTGCTGCACCAGGGTTCTGATCTATGCTAATCACCGGTGCTGCACCAGGGTTCTGATCTATGCTAATCACCGGCATCTTCTAGCACCATCTGTATTTTTTTTCATTTCAACATTGGTTGTGGGATTGGATTTTCAGTGAAAAATTGGTTGTGGAATATACTTTCATAGTTGGATTTTTTGGATAGCACAACCTTTGTATATGAAAACTAACGTTCTAGACCATGCTTAGCAAACGTTAGAACGTAAAAACGTAAAATTCACGCTCACGTTAGAACGTAAAAACGTAAAATTCATAGTTGGATTTTTTGGATAGCACAACCTTTGTATATGAAAACTATAGTACTCTCATGGGCAGACATTTTTTTGCGCGACCGGACGCCGCGCCGCCGCCGTCGTTGGCGGTAGTATCGGGGACCGAGAGCAGCCAGCAGAATAAGGGAGACAGTTAATTTCATTCTATTTGAATCTATCCTTGTATATGTTTTCATATACTAAGCTTCCACATGAAGGTCGATGAATTTGTTTTTGTAATTTCTTTATATCAATGCATTTTTATATGAAAAACGGCAATGTCTTAATATTGTGTCTAATAAGGGGATGAATGAAATTTTTGTATGCTTACATCAGCTGTTTAAGATCTTGTACTGATTTTTGTTTTTATTTACATTCATGACTCTGCTTCTCCCTGTGTACGATCTTTGTATATGAAAAATGGTTGTATTATGTATACGAAGCTACGATGCGATTTTTGTGAAGAAGAAACATATTGGGATAGTTATACGTTTGGTTATAGTTATGTATATTTTTGCTGGTGTTTTTTGTTTTTTTGTAGATAAATATCAACTGGTAGGTGATTTTTTCCAGGATGTGGGTTTTATTTTAAATTCAATTTTTAGATATAAAAGATATTGGTAGGTAGGCAGGTAATTTATGAAATTTCATAGGGAATTCCTACTAGTATCTGGACAGTGCGATAATATCCGTACACTTAGCATTTTGTTTGAGATTAGTAGATAGGTAGGTACAGTATTTATAAATACCTATGTATGTAGTTTAAAATAAAAATAAAAACAAAAATGCATTCTTTATGTGGGTTCAGATAATTTGATTAATTTGATAATTGAAATTTGTGTCTTTTTATGTTCCAATTCTCCTTTTGCTTTATTATTTTTAATAAATAAATGTAAACAATAAAGCTGGGACCTTAGGCATAAACAAAAAAAAAAATTAGTTTATATTTAGGTAGGTATAGGTAGGTATATGTTGTTTGCTGTTGTAGGTACCTTTAATACAATTTTGTCAGCTCTTCTATTTTAAGATGTGTGACTCTTAGGAAAATCCAATTGAAAGTTTTTTTAACTTATTAACTATTAGTAAGTATACCTATTTTCGTAAATGTAGTGTCGAAGTAGGTATTTTTGTATTGATTTGAAATTTTCTTTTATACGATAGTAGTTGTAACTAGAGGGTTCTAGGCCACCGGTATCACCGGTATCACCGGTATCGCGCATCTAGAGGGTTCTAGGCCACCGGTATCACCGGTATCGCGCATCTAGAGGGTTCTAGGCCACCGGTATCACCGGTATCACCGGTATCACCGGTATCGCGCATGATGCATGCATGCATGATGCATGCATGCATGCATGCCTACTGGTATGATTTCCATACAAATGTATGCATTCCTTTGTCGCAGGAGTTACATAGGTTTTTGTACTAAAATAGCATATTTGTTGCTTAAGCCTTGCATACTTTAGCACTGAACCACTGAATGAGTGCGGTCTTAGGTTCTGGTTTTTCGTTTTACCGGTATCACCGGTATCGCGCATGATGCATGCATGCATGCATGCCTACTGGTATGATTTCCATACAAATTCATCCCGGTGCACCGGTGTACGTAAAATTCACGTTCATGTTAGAACGTAAAAACGTAAAATTCACGTTAACGTTAAAACGCAAAAAAAACGTAAAATTCACGTTCACGTTAAAAAAATCACCATCATAGGAAACTAAACATAATCATGAACAGAACATGATGTTTAAGAGTTAAGTTTTCAGTTAAGTCCATTTGAGCGAAGAGAGAAAAGATTAGTAAAAAAAACAGACATGGTCATTTTTTAATTTTTTTTTTTATTTTTTAATTATATTAGTTTTATATTAATTAAAAATGTTATTATATCTGGTAGGGGGCTTACATCAAACCCCCCTTTCGATGCTTTCATCTGCAATGAATGAAACAGGTGGGCCACTGTCACAAGGCTTAGAATGTTGGTAGTATCCATACTACCAACCTCCTCCCAAGCGGCATCCTGAAGTAGCTGGAACTCCCAGCATTGGCACCCATATTTATTTCTTTTTCGTTTGTATGTGTAAAAAAAAGAAAATACACATACAAACATAAGTATTCGTATGCAGACCATTACAATCCGCACATTTTCAGAGACCCCCTGATTTTCGTAGCACACTTTCAATAAATTTAAAAGATGTTAAAAGTCATCAGAAATAAAAATCAAATAGGGTCAACATTATATTTCTGTAAGGATGGATGTCAACAATTAAAATTTACGACTATGATATTTGCATTGGTATATCAAAACCCTGATGCATCGATTTCAATGTCAATCATCGGTTAATAGAACTTGACCTCTCTATCTGTTGCTTTAGGATTTTTCCTGGATTGAGGTGATAATTAGTGTAACAAAAGCCTTATACCTCACTACCATCATATCATCCTGTCTTCATACAATTATCTACCCTTGTTTGAAAAACAAACGTATATATCTTTAAACTTAATGGCTCTTTATTTTTTGTATGTTCAAAACCTTTTAGTTTTATGTCATACCGAACCCATCTTAATGGATTCTAGTAAAAAAAATATATAAAATTTCGAGGATCACCATCCTTCTTATCTTTAATTTATGAGTCTTTGTGTGTTTGAAACCTTATAGTCAGAACCCGAATATTAATGGAACCTACAAAAAAAACAATAAATTTTCGAGTGTTCTTGTTCATACATAAACGTAAAACGTAATAAACGTACGTTGTACGTTTGAAATCGCGTTAACAAAAGACGTTTTGGGTTTATATTTTTCTTATCAAATTTGTTTGAATTCTAGACGCGACAAAATGAAAAATGCATTTATAATTGCTTTTTTTATTACTTATTGCACTTAGGACAAAATTCTCCTTCATTCATGTTTCATCCTGTACCTAACCCATACAAAGCGAACAGGACGGGTTATTTTCTTATCAAATTTGTTTGAATTCTAGACGCGACATACTTTCCTACCCTTAATAAACATACAAAATGTTCCTTAATGAATAAACAGACAAATGTTATGATATTCCTATATTATTTTGAAGTGGGGATGTAAATTAGATGGAATGAGCAAATCTTGAATAATAACACATACTTCTTTTTTTTTTTTTTTTTAATAATATTATATTTTATTTATATATTTTCTGGTTTTATTTTTAGGTTTACATTGATAAATTACAATATAATAATAATCCTTAGAAAATTCTGTTAACAACTTGATCAAGTGGATTGTACTCAATAATCCGATCATGAAGCATGAGGCAGTAAGCTGAAGTATTTGCAGGAATGTTTTTTGATGTTTTCATCTCCAAGCGTATATCGATAGGTCCTGTTTTCAAAGTCTCATTTTGATGTCTGCAGTCTATAACAAAAATTGGAGCACGGGATTTAAATAGACCCCAAGAAATCAAAGGTTCAGTGTTGGTTTTATTGTAATAAGTTCTTTGAAAATCCGTATACATTTTGTAGAACAAACTATATCTATTTCTTTCGAAAGAAATATTAAGATCTTCATGAGGATAGACATCAGAGTTTAGATACACTTTTAAGTCTGTTAAATCACAATGGTCAAACGTTGTAGGATCAGCAGCTAGATTTTTATTTTTCCCAGTTTGTAGTGCAAATATAGCTTGGCAAAATCCTCATTCAAACCCTCCAAGTGGGTGCCAGGCGGGCAATGATCACTACAGAAGTCCTGTGCGTTTTTGGCAGGATGGTGATTAGCTAAGGTTGAGTTGGGTAGCTGAATTGTTGTAACTCCTCAATAGTGCAACGTTCGGAAACCCAATTCAATCATAGTTTAGAGGTTCCTAATTTCAGTGGTGGTGTGAGCGTACTTGTACGAAAACCGTGCCGAAGAATGAAAGGCTGGGGGATAAACCAGCCATTAACGAGCTCTTTCGGATGCTGTGGCAAGGTCCGTCATATTTCTGCCTTACCCCGGTAAGCGGCTCTGCCGGGGCTGACCGTCTTTCCGCCCTACTCGTGGGAACAAAAATGAAACAAAACAAAACAACAAACAGGAAAATTCTAAAGAACAATAACAAAAATCGCGCCATGGCTGCCAATGCGGTCACATCCACTGGAAAGGCTGTCGAGCCTACTCAGAGGTGTGAACGTGTTGGCAACCCTGTGGTTGCCACTAGTAGCGGGAGTTCTTCTCCCTCTACTAGCCGCAACCTATACTTGAAGGAAGTACCCGTCAGTGGAACAGCTGTGACGCTCGGCTGTCCCAAGGGCGGTAATTCCACACCCCACCCCCTCCCCGCTCCTGCTAGGACGTCGCAAGCGACCCCAAGAAGGGACACCCCATCCGGAGAGACAAAATCTGCGACATGTGGAATTGTCTCAAAAGGTGAGGGCACACCCCGATTGGTATCGGCAGCGACGAATTCGGATGGTGGACCCACAACTGTGTCACACGGACATAGCTCTGGGTCGGCCAGCAAGAAGTCCAGGAAGTCACTAGCCAAACGAGACCAACGCAATGCTGAGAGGATTCTAGCCGCAGTCGGTGTCATACCGGCGGCAGAAAGAACCCCGGAGCAAACGCGAAAACTCGAGTGGGCTAGTGGCTTTCTTAGCAATATCACCAAACAGACCTGCAGCGACTCAACATCAAAGCGCAATAGGTCTTTCGAGGGCGACAAGCCCGAACCAAAAAGGCAGAAAGTGCATTCAAACAGCACAACAGCCTTCAATAAGGATCTTTCCTTTAGCGACGCGCTAAAAGGTAAGATCATAGCAGCGGTCATTGACAGGGGTCATGTGGATGGTAACATCTCTCATGATCAATGGGCAAGCGTCAAGGCTCACCTCGGTTTCAGATTTTTATCTGTCATCGAGGAGAATCCGGGACCTCTCCCAGACACAGCCGATGCAGGATGGTACCAAAATCGTATCAAACTCATCGCCTGTGGTGATCAGAGATCTTTCGATCTGTACAGGGCTGCTGTCAATGGCTTGCCAGAAGTCTGGCCGGGTGCCAAGCTCGAGGTTGTTACAAGGGAGGATATTCCTTGCCGGCCAAGAGCACGCATAATGGTCCCGGCTCTACACAACTGCCCGGATATGATCATGAAATTGATCAAAGCAAGTAATCCGAACCTGCCTACGCACGACTGGAAAGTCCCAAAGGTTGAGAAGGAGACGGTGGGTCACTATAGATCAGCTCTCGTGTTGATCAATAGGGAATCACTGGCTCCACTGGCCTCGACCAAAGGCGTGATTAGGTATGGTTTCGATGAAATCGTGATCCGTATCTACAAGAAAGACGAAGATTCGCTTAACACGCCCCCCACAGAAGCCCCTTCAGCGGAAGGAAACGCTTCACTACCACCAATAATGGAGGTCGATGAAATACCAAAAGTGGAACTATCGACCTCCACAGCCCCAAACAAGCCATCCGACGTGGAGGCAAAACTTACAGTCGACAGTAACTCCGACATGGAGACTGAAGACGCCACCTTAGGCATCACTCTGAGTGAGGAAGACCTACTTCATTCCTCCTCAGACGATGAAAACGCCGATAATACAGTGGTGGAGGTTAATCTGACTAATAGTAGCAATGCTGCGATTAGTACAGATTAATCTCCATCACGCCATCATGGCCGCAAATAACCTCATACTCCGACTGCATGCGAACAAGGATGACATCGTCTTGATACAGGAGCCGTGGGTCTCAAACTCCATCATCAGAGGCCTCCGGACTCCTGGTTATAAGCTACTGCATGCATCGGAGAAAGGTGAACCAAGGTCATGTATGTTAGTAAAAAATGACTTAAATGTATTTTTACTCCCCAATTACAGCGACAAGGACACAACCACCGCTGTCTTAACAACGGATAAAGCCACCTACTGGCTCATATCCTCCTATCTTGGCCACGACAGCCCAATTCCAGGTGACACCTTGAGGAAGGCAATTGCGGACGCGCAGTCGAAAAAAGTTGGTCTCCTAATTGGTTCGGACGCTAACGCTCATCACACGGTATGGGGTAGCTCGGACATAAATGAGAGAGGTGAGTCCTTATTTGACTACTTACTAAGCACTAACCTACTCATAAGTAATATTGGTAATGAACCCACTTTTGTAACCAAGAATAGGAAAGAGGTACTTGATATTACACTTACCTCTGACTCGATCCACAATCTGATTTCAAACTGGCATGTCTCAAAAGAGAATTCCTTCTCTGACCACAAATACATTCAGTTTGAGCTCAGAGATGTGGCAAACATATCTACGGGTTTTCGAAATTACCGTAATACAAACTGGGAACGATATAGGGAGGTACTAACACAATTACTTGATTACAACCTTCTTAAAAGCTCCTCCAGTAAAGATGAACTAGATCTTTCTGTGAATCATCTCACTGAAGCCTTCAA
Source organism: Eupeodes latifasciatus (assembly GCA_920104205.1). Classification (NCBI taxonomy): domain Eukaryota; kingdom Metazoa; phylum Arthropoda; class Insecta; order Diptera; family Syrphidae; genus Eupeodes; species Eupeodes latifasciatus. The sequence goes on from OV049927.1 coordinate 38,305,133, forward strand.
TGAATCAATGAGAATTTCATGCCCTGTAACCATTTTAAAGGGAAAAAAGAAACCTCATTGGTGGCGTAAAGAACTAGAACCATTCAGAAAGAGTTGTCGCAAACTCTTCAATAGATCTAAATACACTAGATCTCCTTCTGACTGGGACTTATACAAACAAGCTCTAAAGCAATATAAAAAAGAATTAAGGAAGAGTAAGAGGTCTTCTTGGAGAAACTTCTGTGGCAAAATAGAAAATACTTCAGAAGCCTCAAGACTCAGAAAAATTCTCTCAAAAAGTCCAACAATACCCAGTGCTTTAAAGACAGATGCAGGCACATGGACTACCACAGATGAAGAATCTCTTAATCTGCTATTAGACACCCACTTTCCAGGTAGCTCTAACATACTTAACGACTTAACATCAGAGTCTCAAGCTTCTACAAGCGATTTAGTTGATCTAATAACGCGGGAAAAACTGCAATGGGCCATAGATAGCTTTGATCCATATAAATCTCCAGGACCAGACGGAATCATCCCGGCCGAACTACAAAAATGCTCAGACATGATCATTCCACCATTGGAAATCATTCTGACAAGCTGTTTAAGGCTGAGATATATTCCCAAAGCCTGGAGAATGGCAAAAGTAGTCTTTATTCCTAAAGCAGGGAAACCCTCCCACGTTAACCCTAAAGATCTACGACCAATCAGCCTATCATCCTTCCTTCTTAAAACCTTGGAAAGATTGATTGAAATTTACATCAGACATAACCTAAGACCATGTCTCATTTCCACAGCTCAACATGCTTACTCTAAGGGAAAATCAGTAGAAACAGCACTTCATTCGCTGGTTCGCAGTATTGAATACTCCCTCGAATACAAAGAATATAACCTAGTAGCTTTCCTAGATATTGAAGGAGCTTTCAACAACGTCAGTTACCAGGCGATCACGACAGCAATGGAAAAGCTGCAATTAAAGAAACCACTCATAGATTTTATTAGTCTCATGCTCAAAAGCAGGACAATAACTTCAAGCATGAGAAGCTTTACTACCACCAGATCGGTGCATCAAGGTACCCCCCAAGGAGGGGTCCTTTCGCCTCTCTTATGGAACATGGTAGTAAACGACCTTCTAACATCATTAGAAGCAGAGGGTTTCAGGGTGATTGCCTATGCTGACGACGTTGCAATATCTGTATCTGGAAAACACTCCCAAGTTCTCGCGGAACTCCTACAAAATGCCTTGAATAGGCTAACAAAATGGGCTAAGCAATGTGGCCTGGACGTCAATCCACATAAAACAGAACTAGTACTCTTTTCAAGAAGGTACAAAATTCCTCAGCTCAGCCCACCCAAGATTAAAGGAATACCATTAAGGTTTTCCGACCAAGCTAAATATTTAGGCCTCATTTTAGACAAAAAACTAAATTGGAAGGCAAATATTGATGAAAGAGTAAAAAAGGCTACTGTAGCGCTTTTTACTTGTAAAAAGGCCATAGGATCAAAATGGGGCTTCTCCCCAAAAATAACCCACTGGCTATACACTTCGGTAATTAGACCGATACTCACTTATGGAGTTGTCGTATGGTGGACCGCACTGGACAAGATGGTAAATCTAAATAAGTTCATCAAGGTCCAGCGGTCAGCAGGTATGTGCATCACAGGAGCACTTCGCTCAACACCAACTGCAGCCCTGGATGTGCTTTTAAACCTAACACCTCTTGACATCTTCTCCAAAATGGTGGCAGCCAACTCATGTGTGAGGCTTAGAGCCACCTCTCAATGGAACAGTAACAATACTGGACATACTATCATTCTAGACAATTTCAGATCTATCCCAGATCGCTTAGACTATACCACCCCTAAAATGGTATTCGGTAAAAACTTCCATGTGTCCATCCCTTCAAGATCCTCCTGGGAAGAAGAGAGACCCCTGGAAGACAATGCGATACACTTCTATACAGACGGTTCAAAGACCGATTACGGAGTTGGAAGTGGTATCTATTCGGAACAACTGAATCTAAGTCTATCATATAGACTTCCCAATCAATGTAGTGTATTCCAGGCAGAAGTAATGGCGATTAAAGAGGCACTATCCTGGCTCAGAGAAAACGTTATATCTTGCAAGGATATACGAATCTTCTCGGACAGCCAGGCTGCTCTTAAATCTCTCGCGTCTGTCTCCACAAACTCACAAGTAGTCCACGATTGTCGATCATCTCTGAATGAGATGACAGAACAGTTTAATATTCACCTCATTTGGGTGCCGGGCCACAGAGACATTCCGGGAAATTGTAAAGCCGATGAGCTCGCCAAAAACGGAACACTTCTGCCAAATGTTAGACAAAAACATAACATAGGAACACCACTTGCTACATGCAAATATCTTCTCAAACAATATGCTCTAGAAGCAACAAAAGCTAGATGGTCACAGAGTACCACCTGCCTAGCAACCAAGCATATATGGCCAAGCATAGATTTAAATCGGTCAAAAGGCTTGATATCCCTGAGCAGACAAAATATAAGCTCTACAATTGGAGTAATAACAGGACACTGCCTCATAGGAAGACATGCTCTGAGGCTAGGGGTCTACACAAATGACTTTTGTAGAAGCTGCATGGACGAGGAGGAAGAGGAAACAGTCCAACACCTTCTATGTACATGTCCAGCACTCTCCATTAGAAGGAATAACTTTCTTGGCAATCCCTTCTTCGACAATACCAGTGAACTGGCAACGATTGACACAAAGTGTCTCTCTAACTTTATTAAAAGCACAAAATGGTTTGTTTAATTTTCATTACTCCCCCATGAGTAACCTCATTAGTGGTATCACAATGGACCCTTGCGGTCTAAGTGAGTCGATGACATCTGGACAGCCACTCCAACCTAACCTAACCTAGTGCAAATATAATGTATCGAGGTTTTTCTATTTGCGTTGTTGTTTTAACGTTCCAGATGTGATGGTCAGAGCTTGATAACATGGGATACTCATAGAGACCCCAGTTTCGGAAAGCAATTTTCATAAAACTATTTGCATTTATAGATTTATATAGATTTAATTTCATCGAATCTGATAAAGTCACGTGTGGTACTCTCCACTGTACCTTATGTAGTTTTACTTGTACATTTTCATCAGTTGGGGAGATTATAGCGTTTTCATCCATCCTAGAACGTGTGAGAATAAGATCATGACGAGCATTGGGAATAATTTTCTTATAATCTTCAGCGAAACCCAAAAGTTTATTCAATGGAATACAGTAGTTAAAATGAAATGGTTTCAAATTAATAGGCGAATCAGGAGACCATGATGCATTTAAAAGCATATCACTCTCATTTTTTGTCAACGATAAATAGTTTTTGATTGTTGTTGTAATCCCCACATTTCGATTGTAATCAATTTCCTTTCCATTCAGCTCATAACGTATTTCGTCGAAGAGAAAAGCCATTGCATTGTTTACAAGACTTGTGCTGACTATTTCTTTTCCATCTGTCCTCGATAGTGACCCTTCAACATATAGAAAACTTTCCGAAGGAAGAACATTAAGATTTTGATGTTGTATGCAAATCTGAACGATGTCATTTTTTTCAAAATTGTTTTGATATGGTGAGTAAGTATGATATTCATATTTAGAAACACTTTCATAGATTTCGGGCTCTTGGAAAATGTTCAACATATTGTTATATTTTGTTTTTGATTTTCAATATTTTATGATATACCCCAATGAGAGTAAAAAATCCTGATTATGTTTTGTAAGATTATGTGTTACCGCGGCTGAGTTCGAAGCTTGATTGAGTAATGAATTATTTTCGGCGTTGTTTTTATATGGGATTGTGGTAATTATATTTTCATATACAATCATGGCTGCGGTTGTAAATGTAATCGAGCCGTTAATAATATATAATAAAATCAAAAAGATTTGTTTTTAAAGTTATTTTATTTTAATATAAATAACAAAATTAAATCACAACTAAATTATAAATAATTTTATTTTTAGCGACGCGTTTCGGAATTATTATTCCATCTTCGGGCGTTATTGTTGTTCACTCATAATAACGCCCGAAGATGGAATAATAATTCCGAAACGCGTCGCTAAAAATAAAATTATTTATAATTTAGTTGTGATTTAATTTTGTTATTTATATTAAAATAAAATAACTTTAAAAACAAATCTTTTTGATTTTATTATAATGGGTGATTTTTTTGATGTTAGGATTTTCATGCATTAGTATTTGACAGATCACGCGGGATTTCAGACATGGTGTCAAAGAGAAAGATGCTCAGTATGCTTTGACATTTCATCATGAATAGACTTACTAACGAGCAACGCTTGCAAATCATTGAATTTTATTACCAAAATCAGTGTTCGGTTCGAAATGTGTTTCGCGCTTTTTTATCGACAAATTTTGTTCAGCGATGAGGCTCATTTCTGGTTGAATGGCTACGTAAATAAGCAAAATTGCCGCATTTGGAGTGAAGAGCAACCAGAAGCCGTTCAAGAACTGCCCATGCATCCCGAAAAATGCACTGTTTGGTGTGGTTTGTACGCTGGTGGAATCATTGGACCGTATTTTTTCAAAGATGCTGTTGGACGCAACGTTACGGTGAATGGCGATCGCTATCGTTCAATGCTAACAAACTTTTTGTTGCCAAAAATGGAAGAACTGAACTTGGTTGACATGTGGTTTCAACAAGATGGCGCTACATGCCACACAGCTCGCGATTCTATGGCCATTTTGAGGGAAAACTTCGGAGAACAATTCATCTCAAGGAATAGACCGGTAAGTTGGCCACCAAGATCATGCGATTTGACGCCTTTAGACTATTTTTTGTGGGGCTACGTCAAGTCTAAAGTCTACACAAATAAGCCAGCAACTATTCCAGCTTTGGAAGACAACATTTTCGAAGAAATTCGGGCTATTCCGGCCGAAATGCTCGAAAAAGTTACCCAAAATTGGACTTTCCGAATGGACCACCTAAGACGCAGCCGCGGTCAACATTTAAATGAAATTATCTTCGAAAAGTAAATGTCATGGACCAATCTAACGTTTGAAATAAAGAATCGATGAGATTTTGCAAATTTTATGCGTTTTTTTTTTAAAAAAAGTTCTCAAGCTCTTAAAAAATCACCCGATATATTATATCAAAACACAACGGGAGACCAAAAAACCATCAAATATGAGCCGTTAATGTCTCTCCTCTAAAATTTATAACTTTTCCGTCTTGATCTATAAACTTTAAACACAACGATGTTATTCGTCTGACGTTCACGGGTAAATAAATGACATTTTTCGGAACTTCAATGATTTTATAGCCTGGACTCACTTTAACAGCAAATTCATGTAAAATATGAGCAGGTTGATTGTTAATATACGTTCCATCTATAATATTACATTCAATGCGTATGGCATTAACTCTATTTATATCGACGAAGAGATCTGATTCATATTGCCTATTTGCCTTCAGCAGCTTCTTACTAAATCCTAAAAGAGATCCAATTGAATTCGGTTTGGAGAAGTCAATATCTTCCGAACTAAAAATTTCACATTTTAGAGTGTTTATATTAGCCTTGATTTTAAATTCACTTTTTTTAAAATTTTTTTTTTTTTTTGTTAATATCATTAAGTTTTGTTTGTATTAAATTATTTATATCTTCTATCTCATATGAACCAATAGGAAGCGAGATAACTTTATCGCCCACATGTATTAAATTATTAAACTCATCTACATTTGGTATAGAGTTATATGTTTGAAAATCTATAAGCCCGCAAACATAATTAGATTTCAGTACAATTGGTGGAAAATATTCTGCATTGAGACTTGATTCATTACCACTTAATGTTAATGTTAGCGACATCCTGGTTAAAAGAAAAATGAGACAGTTTTGATGTGTTCACATGGTTTTATTCATTTTTTATTTAAACTTTTGAAAACATTACAACATTGGTCTAATAAAAATCTTAAGCATAAATGTCCACATATAAATGTATCAAAATCTTGTTCTCGAATATAATTATAATTTATTTGATTCCCAAGATAGTCTATTACTCCAGTTGGTGGTCTTAAATTACCAAAACTATCAAAATACTTTATAATATTATATTTTTTATTTCTAATATATGCTACCCAATGAGTACCCATACCAGCTTCACTATCCAAATTTATAACGCCACACTCTTGATCCATAGAGGTTTTTGGTAATGAGTCTAGCATAAAAACTCCTCTAAAGTGCTTGAGATGTTTCTTTCCAAACCGTAGAATATCATGATTATTTAAGGGTCTCTTAGGCAGCAAATCAATCAGTTTTTTGTGTTAGATGTGTTTAGAAATAAACCAAGACCATTTTTATATGGTTTCAAGTATAACCCATTCCCTTGAATAGCGACTGCCTCCATAGCCTTATTATGTCGCTTGTTTTCTTCAAAAGCTCTTTTAGCAACTTGAACGTCATTGAGTGCTTTTGCAACTCCTGCAACTCCACCTGTTAAAGATCCAACAGCTGATAAACCAGCTAGAATAGGAGCTAGAAATGGAAGAAAACCACCCCTCTTTGGAAGTGGGATTATTCTTGGAGTTTGTATATTTTGTTTTTTTTTTATTTTTAAAAACATTTTTTGCAGCTTTCAGAGCAATATTTGCCATAGATTTTGTACCACAACAATTGATATTACTTTTAATAGCATTTCTTGCTTCAGTTATGGCCTTTTTAAACATGTACCGTTTGCAAACCTTTTTTGAATTTGTCTTCTTAGTTCTTTTAATTGTGTTTTTTTTATTCTCTTTATTACCCATACCGAACTTTGTTTTAGCCTTCATCATGTTGGTTACAAGGAGGCCACTTAACTTTTCAGAGGTTGATGAATCGTTTGCTTTAAATCGTTTCCACGCTTGCTCAGTTAGAATTTTATCAGCAACGTGTCGATCTGAGACAGAGCTACTCTTAGAATATGCAATATCATGCAAACGGCAAGCCTCATCCAGTTGATTAATTCCTTTATCCCCTCTACGTAAGCGTTCCTCTAATTTTGTCCCAGGTCCACAATAATTATATGAAGGAAGATGTAGCTCAAATGGTAATTTGTCTATAACCGTATTCAAAAGCCCTTTTCCTTCAATTGATTTTCTTTTATTATGACTATGATTTCGAACGTTGTGCTCAATCATTATAATTTGTCTACCTTCCTACTTGGAGGTTGAAACATATATGAATATAATCACATAAAAATGCTATGTTTTATTGTAAAAGCTATCAGTCGGCATTATGCGCTTCGTAAAGCAGTCAGAAGTTATTAAAGTAAAAAACTTTGATTCCAAAGTCAAAATAAAAAAAAAACATGGTTCATTATTCCCAAACAGTATTCGAGGAATTATCGTTGGACCATCAAACTGTGGAAAAACAAATGTTATGCTTAGTATTTTTCTCGACCCGAATGGATTAAAGTTTGAAAATATTTATATTTATTCTAAATCCTTACATCAACCAAAATATATATATCTCAAAAAGCTGATTACATCCGTGAAAGGAATGGAATACAATGAATTCTCAAATAATTCCGAGATAATGCCTCCATCAAACGCTAAAAATAATTCAATATTTATATTCGATGATGTTGCATGCCAGAAACAAAATAACATAAGAGATTATTTTTGCATGGGTCGTCATAATGGAGTTGATAGTATTTACTTATGTCAGTCCTATACTCATATACCAAAACATTTAATTAGAGACAATGCTAATTTTATTATTCTTTTCAAACAAGATGAATTGAATTTGATGCATGTTTACAAAGATCACATAAACTCTGATATGACATTTAATCAGTTTAAGGAATTATGTTCTCAGTGTTGGGCTGATAATTTCGGTTTTCTGGTTATAGACAAGGAAAGCACCATTGAAAAAGGTCGATATAAAAACAGTTTTCACGAAATAGCAATACTATAAATATACATTTATCATTTGAAAGCAACACATTACATCAGCAACACTGTTTGGAGGTACTAGCCCATCATATAATCATTATAAAATAAATATTTAAATATTGTCTCATATTTTATACTATAAAAAAATGGATGAAAGTGTGTTAAATGATCTAATAAAAACGCGAAATGTGCTAAAAAAAAAATATTTTCAACTAAAAACTGGTAAAATGACGCGAGAAACTGAGTTGGAAAACACTTTCAAACCCATCGTTGAGCCGTTGAAAAAATTGGTTGGAAATATTAAAAAAGAAGAATCACAACAAGAGGATAATATTAAAACACCGAAACGTCGTAAGCTACATTTCAAATCTTTTAATGAAAAGGATGAGGAGGACCATGAGCGAGCAGAATCACCTTCATTAGAATTGAATAGCCCAGATAATACTTTTTTATTCAGTACACCAAAAAATTTTGATAGTCCTAATAAATCATCGTCCTTCAATCAACAAAAACTATTGTCAGAGTCGAATCGTGATACGGCCTATGGACCCTATTTTGATGCAAACACTCAATCTGTAAAAATAGGAAAATGTAGCTTTAAAATGAATGATAAGAATATTATCATTGATGATGAAATTTTTACTCGAACTCCGGGTCTCATTGAATTGGTGTTAAAGAAAAATCCTTGTAAGCAAAAATATACTAAGGATGACTTAGAACAATATTCGAAAATCCTCCAAAAAACTAATGCATACAGAATGAATCATGATAGTTCTTCTCGAATTAAGAGTCACAGAGGTGTGAAATATACACAAATAATAAAGGCTATTGTCGCTGGACTTAAAAATGATAATGCAAAAATAGGAAAATCCTATTCTAGTATTACTGAAATGAAATACACAAACAAAGATATTGAATATGTATACTGGAATGATCCAAATGAACTCGTAGATAGACTACGACTTTTGATAGCATCTAAAAATGCTGGTAACGATAACCATCAGAATGAAATCACTTCCATAATTGAAGAATTAAAGGAATCAAATATTATATATTAGTATTATACAAAAAAGAAAACTAAACATTTGAACAATGAACGTCGACAAGTTCGGTAGGAACTTCAAACCTACTCCAAAAACCAAAGGTATTGTGGGTCCTCCAGGAATAGGTTTTAAACTCTTACCCTCTGGTGATTTTGATATAGAAAGTAAATATTTAAACAATGTTGGAAGTAATCCTGAATATCCCCATCAAGCCGTATGTAAAGGATATGTTGATGATCAAATAAATTTTAAGGAAACAAGCATTATAAACCACATAAATTCTTCTTTAATGGAAGTTTTATCCACTTTTAATAAGGAAATTCAAATGCTAAAAACCCACATAGACTCTTCGATAAAGGAAACGATAAAAAATATGGAACAAGAAAACATGGCATCGCAATCAATTTCTCAAAAACTTAAAGGCTCCATAGAAGAAGAAAAGTATATTGAGGAGAAAATAAGAAACAATATTGAACATATTATGAAAACGATATTTCCTAATGAACCCTTTACGCCCATTAGATAAAAATAAGTAAAAAAAATGTTGTTATATTTGTATTAATTTTATGCATCTATATTTTATAGTTAATAAGCAAGAAAAATATCCCCACCCCAATTTAAAAAAAAAAAAAAAAAAAAAAATCAAATACAAATGCTATTATTAAAAATATTAAATAGTTTTCAAAGTTTTATTGTTGTATGTGTTACAAATATTTTTCATTTTACGTTAATTCATCTTACAAAAAGTAAAAAATTGTTAGTAAGCATTCAACACTTTAACCAACAACAACTATAAAAATGGACTCAAAAGTTATAATTAAAAACATTTTTGATTTTTTAAAAACTCATCGCAAGAATGTATTGGATGAGCATTATGAAGAGATCTTAACTTGCATTTCCATGCTTAAAAGATTCGATAATGTACATTACACTGAATCTATTCACGGACATCATTACTCCAATTGCTGCTGGGCATCCAATCAATGTGAGCTAGGACCCGATACTTGCGCCTGCTATATGGTAGAAAACCGTTTGGTTAGAATTAAGAAATTGATGTTATTATATAAAAGATTGGAATAAAAGCATACATACATTTATAAAAATATATAAAAGATTTGTTTTATTTATATGAAGTCACTCTTTTTAAATATGAGTAAGCGAAAGGTTGTTGAAGAGTTACATAAGCCTACACGGCGAAATTTCAAACGTCGTCATGTTATCATAAAGGGATATGATGACTTGTGGCAAGCAGATCTGGTTTAAATGATACCTTACAGCGACCAAAACAATGGATTTAATTATTTGATGACAGTTATCGATGCTTTTTCAAAATTTGCTTGGGTTGTCCCAATGAAAAACAAAAAATGCACTACTATTTCAAAAGGAATGGATGAAATATTTACTAATTCTTCTAGGATTCCAAAGAACTTGCAGACTGATGATGGAAAGGAATTTTTCAATACAAACTTCAAGAGTTTGATGGAAAAACATAAAATTAATCACTATTCTACATTCAGCTCATTGAAGGCTTCAATTATTGAAAGATTTAATAGAACCTATAAGGAAAAAATGTGGAAAGAATTTAGTTTCAATGGAAGCTATAAGTGGATAAATATTTATAAGAAATTGCTTTATGATTATAATCATTCCTACCACCGAACCATTAAATGTAAACCTGCAGATATAAACAAGAAAAATTCAAAGTCAATGGTATCACTTTTCAAAAATAAGAAAGAAGTGTTTAGTAAAAGGAAATTCAAAGTTGGTGATAACGTAAGAATTAGCAAGTATAAACATATATTCGAAAAAGGTTATACACCCAACTGGACTACTCAGGTTTTTAAAATAAGAAAAGTCCAAGCAACAAAACCTATAACATATCTTCTCGAAGACTTTCAAGGAAGACCTATTCAAGGAGGCTTTTATGAACTAGAACTGCTGAAAACTGATTGCGGCGATGTATATCTAGTTGAAAAAGTTCTACAAACGAGAGGAAATAAAGTTTTTGTAAAATGGTTGGGATTCCCACCAGAACATAACTCTTGGATCGATAAAAACAAAATTCTGTAAAATTAATAAAAGAAATAAATTTGATTTTTAAAAATTTTAATTTTGACTCTTTTTCTTATACGTATATACATATACATATATATGCTTATAAATTATATTAACATAAAATTATTTATATTTTTGTAAATTTCAGCTCAAACGTTGATCCACGTTGATATGTTTTCTCTAAAGCATAAGAGCCTCCTCCAATTAGTAATATGCTTTCTGTGGACAGCTTTGAGTATCTTATCGGTAAAAAGACCTATAGAAAAAAAAAATAATTTTCAAGTATTTTGTATAAAGGAAGCATAACGAGAAAAATTGTATCTTACCGTATATTCGCCCAGATCCGCTACGATTCTATCACCCCACCGTGTCGTAACCTTTCGCAAGGTATAAATGTTGTATTTTAGACCCATTTCCAAGTCCGATAGCTTCTTTGTGGGCTTGAATCCACTGGCTAGGGTTAATGAATTTGCTTCAAAAGCAGCGAAATCATCCAGAGTAAAAACGGAGTATTCTGCTTCATCGGGATTAATCATTATGTATAATATTAGGAATTATGTTGATTGTGTAGCTTCTTGAAATCGACTATTCTGATTATCACCAAACAATTTCTTATTTATAGAAGTATCCCCACTCAATCTTCTTACACACACACACATACCATTGGTTTGAATGATAGGAGTATTTGAGGGTGAGAATGATGATAGTTAATTCCCCCCACACAAACATTTTTTTTTTTTTCAATTTTCATAGGATGAGAATGTTCCTTTCATCCCTCCCCCATACAAACATTTTTACAATTTTCATGTTGAAACATGCTAAGTGTGTGGTAAGGTATTACTTACATATGAAATGACTCAGAGTTCAACCCCTAGTTTTTATTTTATAGAGTATCTCAATCGTAGAACTATGAAAAAAAAAAATCTCTCGGTAGGACTTATGTATGTTTTATAGATAGTATGCGGATGACTTGATTGAATTCGTATTTCTATCGTAATATAAAAGTATAAATGTTATGCTAACTAAGTAACAGTCTTATTCCATATCGTAAGTAGAGAACATTGCTTCCCATATCAGTTTTTCAATTTTATTAAAGATATTTGTAGAATATTCACATCTAAGAAAAGTTATCCAAAAAGTGTGTGTTTTGCAATCGATATAAACTGTAAAGTTAATATAATACAATGGCGAATTTTGTTTGTAACGTATGCAGTAGCAAATTTATACAAAAGTGTACTCTTAACAGGCATATTAAAGCTGTACATGGTAATAAGATAAAATGTCCTCAATGTGAAAAAACGTATACTCGAACGGATTCAATGAAGGAACACTTCCGTAAGAAGCATATGAACAACGCCTCCGATAATCTGGCAATTAATAATGAAATCGAAAAGTCTAATAATAAAAGAAAACTTCTTGATAATGATGAACCTCCATCTTCGTCGAACGTATCGAAAAAACGTAGATGCGCTACTTGTGAAATAGACGTGAGTACTTCTGAATGGACACATCACAGTAGAACTAATGATCATAAGAGAAAAAGTAGAGTTCCAGTTATTAATACACGGTTTAACAGAATAAGGCATTGTTTTGAAGGTAAAGTGGAAACGTACTCATTAGAAAATACCGATGAGGGGGTTATAGACATTAATGTATTTTTGAAAAGTTGTAAGACTGATATTATACAACTAATTGGAAAATCGTTTGAAACAAAAGGAAGTGTAAAGTTCAGCATTGAGCTGTTTGCAGAGTTTATAAAATATATAACAGTGCATGAAGAATCAGAAACAACTGAGATAAGTATAAAATCTTTCAAATGTCCAATGCAGATAGCTCTTCAAAATGATAACTTGGAAGATATACTTGAAAATATGAGTAAGATCATTGAGACTAAAAGTGTAGAGTTTGAGGATAAAGATTCTGGATGGACACTATTTTGTATAAAACATATTGAAGTCAATATTAATGAATATAAGCCCTTAAGAGGTTCAAGTTACTTAAAACTACCGAGAAGTATTGAATTGAAAAAAGCCTGTGTTAATGTGCAAAATAATGATAAATTCTGTTTCAAATGGGCAGTTATATCAGCTCTTTCCCCCATAGATGACCATTCGCATAGAGCTAGTAAATATCTGATTGAAAACATTCAAAACGGAGTGATAAGTTTAATGAATGGAACTATAGTTAACTTTACAAATTTAGTTTTCCCTTTGAAACTTAAAGATATTTCGATTTTTGAAACTCTAAACCCTGCAATAAGTGTAAATGTATTCGGAGTAGAAAAAAATGGAACTGGAGAAAACTATAGAGTTGTAGGTCCATATTATAATTCTAACCATAAGAGAGACCTACACATAAACTTGTTACTTATACAAGAAGGCGAAAACAATCACTATGTGTGGATAAAAAATATGTCCAGATTAATAGGAGCTCAAATAAATCATGGTAAACGATCAATTAGAATATGTAATTCATGTCTGCTGACATTCAACACGGATAAAGGATTTGAGAAGCATGAAACTGAATGCAACAAAATTGTGACAACCCTACCAAATGAGACAAATAATATACTACAGTTTGAGCATCAATCGAGGTCACTCGAAGTACCATTTGCCATCTATGCAGATTTTGAATGCATGCTGGTGAATATTGATAGCTGCCAACCTGATCCCTCAAAATCATCGACTACATCTATTAAAAAACATGTCCCGATTGCTGTTTCATACTTTATCAAATGCTCATTTGATCCCTCTCTAAACAAATTGTTCAAATATACCGGTAAGTAAATTTGTTTTAAAGGATTTTCTCTTATGCTATATGAAAATTATGAGCGCTGTAATATAAAAATTGTTTTTTTTTTTTACTCTAGGTGAAGACTGTGTACGAGTTTTTGTTACGAACTTGATTGAAGACTCCAAACATATTCATCGACATTATTTGAGTAAGAAGATCAAAATTAACATTACACCCCAGGATGAAATCAAATTTCAGCAGGCAACAAGATGTCATATTTGTAAGAAGGCAGTATGGGGCGACGTAAAGGTACGAGATCATGATCACTTGACTGGTAAATTCAGAGGAGCAGCGCATTCAAATTGTAACTTAAACTATAAGATACCTAAATTCATTCCAATTTTTTTCCATAATTTGACCGGTTATGATTCTCATTTATTCATAAAAGAGCTGGGTAATATCAAAGGGTTTATCAATATTATTCCTCTCAACAAAGAGAAATATATATCCATATCAACAAAACTATTAATAAATAGTGAGCAGAGCGAGTTTCTAGAATTACGGTTCTTAGACTCATTTAGATTTTTACCTTCAAGTATAGATAAGATAGCAAAAACTCTTGATGAAAAAAAAGATTTTAAAATTTTATCAACATTTTTCAAAGATGATGAATCTATTCAACTTATGACTCGTAAGGGTGTTTTATGCTATGATTATATAGATTCTATAGAAAAATTAAGTGAGACAGAACTTCCTCCAATAGAATCATTTAGAAATTCTTTGGTTGAAGAGGATTGTAACCAAGATGATTATAATCATGCTGAGAAAGTTTGGTCACATTTTAAATGTAGTAATTTAAGAGAATATCTTGAACACTATTTAATTACAGACGTCTTAATTTTATCAGACATTTTTGAAAAATTTAGAATTGATTCTAGAACAATTTATGGTCTAGACCCCTGTCACTATTATACATTGCCAGGTTTTTCGTGGGATGCTATGTTGAAAGAAACAGGTGTTAAGCTTGAACTTTTGACAGACATTAACATGTATAACTTTTTCGCTAAGGGTATAAGAGGAGGTTTAACACAATGTAGCTTGCGACATTGTAAAGCAAATAATAAATATATGGTTGATTATGATTCAAGTAAACCATCTGATTATTTAATGTACTTGGATGCTAATAACCTATACGGTTGGGCTATGTCTGATTACCTCCCACATTCAGACTTTAAATGGGTTGAACCTCCAACTAATTTAGATGAGATTAAAGGCTGGTTAATTTCAAATATAAACATTGGTTATGTTTTAGAAGTGGATCTCGAGTATCCCATAGAAATACATGATAATCACAATGATCTTCCATTCTGTCCTTCAAACATTTCATTGTCTGGTAAATCCAATAAGAAATTAATTGCTGATTTGAATAATAAAGTTAATTATATAATTCATTACAAAACATTAATTCAATGCCTTGATAATGGTTTGGTGCTTAAGAAAATTCATAGAGTGATGCAATTCAAACAATCTCAATGGCTGAAAAAATATATTGATTTAAACAATGAACTAAGAAAAAAAGCCACCACAAAGTTTGAAAAGGATCAGCGTAAACTTTGCAATAATGCTGTATTCGGAAAAACTATGGAAAATGTAGACAAACGAAAAGATGTTCGAATTGTCGATTCAATAGAAAGCAAAGGCACTCATCTCGGTAGTCGCGCTCTTATAGCTAAACCTAATTTTCATAGCATATTAGAATTTTCGGAAACCATGGCTGCTATTCAGTTAAAACGAATTCACAGTGTATATAATAAGCCTATATACTTAGGTTTTTGTGTTTTGGAGATTTCAAAGTATAAAATGTACGACTTTCATTATGCATACATGAAACCTAAATTTACTGACAACCTACATCTGGCCTACATGGATACCGATTCATTTATTTATAAAATAAGAACAGATGACTTTTACAATGATATAAGAAATGATATAATAGATAAATTTGATACTTCAGACTATCCACCCCAAAACCCCTACGGTATTGCCCAGCTCAATGTGAAAAAGTTGGGATTTATGAAGGATGAAAATAATGGTAGAATAATGAAAGAATTTATAAGATTAAGAGCTAAAATGTATAGTATAGACATAGAAGATGCTGCACTAATAAAAAAGGCTAAGGGTGTTAAATCAGCAGCTGTAAAAAAAATGTCTTTACAAAATTACAGAGACTGTTTGCTACACAAACAAAACTTCTATAGTAAAATGTTGAACTTTAGATCTAAACACCATACTATATACACCGAATGTATAAACAAATTAAGTTTAAGTTGTTCTGATGACAAAAGATTTATATGTATCAATAATATAAATACACTAGCTTGGCGTCATTATCGAATAGAACTTGAAAATGAAATGTAAAACTGATCTTGTGGCAGTGGCCTTAAAATTGAATTAAAAAATAACAAAACAAAAAAAAAAATAAAAAAACTAACATGTCTTTTTACTTAACAATTCTTTTCTCTCTTCACTCATATGGACCATCTTTTCTGAAAAAACTTAACTCTTAAACATCATGTTCTGTTCATGATTTTGTTCAGTTTTCTATGGTGATTTTTGCGTTCCGAACGTGAATTTTGCGTTTTTGCGTATTAACGTGAACGTGAATTTTACGTTTTTACGTTCTAACATGAACGTGAATTTTACGTTTTAACGCGAATTTTACGTTTTTTTTTGCGTTTTAACGTTAACGTGAATTTTACGTTTTTACGTTCTAACATGAACGTGAATTTTACGTTTTAACGAGAATTTTACGTTTTTTGCGTTTTAACGTGAACGTGAATTTTACGTTTTAACGTGAATTTTACGTTTTTTGCGTTTTAACGTGAACGTGAATCTTACGTTTTTACGTTCTAACATGAACGTGAATTTTACGTTTTAACGCGAATTTTACGTTTTTTTTGCGTTTTAACGTTAACGTGAATTTTACGTTTTTACGTTCTAACATGAACGTGAATTTTACGTTTTAACACGAATTTTACGTTTTTTTTGCGTTTTAACGTTAACGTGAATTTTACGTTTTTACGTTCTAACATGAACGTGAATTTTACGTACACCGGTGCACCGGGATGAATTTGTATGGAAATCATACCAGTAGGCATGCATGCATGCATGCATCATGCGCGATACCGGTGATACCGGTAAAACGAAAAACCAGAACCTAAGACCGCACTCATTCAGTGGTTCAGTGCTAAAGTATGCAAGGCTTAAGCAACAAATATGCTATTTTAGTACAAAAACCTAGTTCAGGGGCAAAGTATGCAAGGCTTAAGCAACAAATATGCTATTTTAGTACAAAAACCTAGTTCAGGGGCAAAGTATGCAATGCTTTTACGACAAAAATGCAACATTTAGTACGAAAAAAACCTATGTAACTCCTGCGACAAAGGAATGCATACATTTGTATGGAAATCATACCAGTAGGCATGCATGCATGCATGCATCATGCGCGATACCGGTGATACCGGTGGCCTAGAACCCTCTAGATGCGCGATACCGGTGATACCGGTGATACCGGTGGCCTAGAACCCTCTAGATGCGCGATACCGGTGATACCGGTGGCCTAGAACCCTCTAGTTACAACTACTTACGATTTCGCAGTTTTTTTGTGCCACTTACCAACCAATAATTTTTTAACATTAAACGTAAAATTATATCAATGATAATTACTCATGTTATTTCACAACCTTGGTGTTATAACCTTGTTAAGATGAAGGATTCTTCAGATATTTAAAGTCAATTTATGACTTAATTTCACAATTTAGATAATCACGGTTTTACTTGCGTCATATAGGCAAGTTTTGCATTCGTAAAAAATGTCGAACTCAAGAATCAAAAATGACATTTCGATGGTAGAGAAGTAGGAAAAAGTGAGTCCACTGATTCCGTCCTGGCCCGTACCTTCACCCCAAGGCATTAGGTTGATTGACCTAAAATTTGGATATTAAGGGTAAGAGCCGATTTGCGTTAAGCGTTCTTAAATTCCCATAGGAAGCTATTGTAATCGGTCCGTTTTCTTGGCGTTTCAAGGTCCCTAGAGTCGAAATAAAAGATTTTTAGAGAGATGTCTGTGCGTGCGTGTGTACGTATACGTTCGGGAAGTTTTTTTCGTCGTCCATAGCTCAAGAACCAATAGAGATATCAACTTCAAATAAATTTTGTTATACAGATAATAATACAGAAAGATGCAGAAAGGACTCTAAAAAAAATTGAGTGGGTGGTTTTTTTACCAAAGCAATTTAAACAAAGGTGAAAACTTTGAAAACTTTGGTTAACCCTAAATATATCACGAACCAATAACGCTAGAAACTTGAATTAAATTTTATATTATATGTATATTGTAACGCGATACAAAACTAGTATAGTTTTTGGGAAAAAAAATCAAATTAACGGGTTTTTATAAATCAAAAAAACTGAACAAACATATTTGTCACCTCGAATATTTTAGCAATAAAAATATTGTTTTCAACTTTCACTTAAATTTTGAGAAAAATCGAATTGACAGTTTTCTTGCAATAAATAAAAACATTACTAAAAGTAAAAAATTACTTTCGACTCAAATATCTTTACAAAAATTAAAAAAATATTGGCTTCAAACTAATTTAATCTCACAGTGATTTTTTTTATAAAAGTCCAACAGTCAGTTTTTTCATAAAAAATTAAAATCTACAAAAAATAGTACGCAACATTGGTAAACAATTATGTTCGGTTCTCGAAATCTCGCGAACAATAGAAGATATTTACTTTTTGCTTCATTTTTAACAAATTAATGTGGACAACAAAGCTCGGACCTTATAGAGGGCATAAACAACATATATGTAAATATGGTTTATATTTAAGCAGGCATGTATGTGTTGCTTAAGCCGTTAGATTTTTGTATTGCTCCAGAAGAGTACCCCACGTTATTTTGGTACATTTTTTTCAAAATTCGATGTATCCAAAATGGGTCATTAGTTTTTTACGAAACTGTATATTAATTAGTTCAAAATAACTGCATACCAAAAATATATATTTTAACTAAAATTGAAAAATTGTATGTGTACAAAATTAATTTAAAAAGTAAACTGCTCTAAAGATTTTCAAATAAGAATTTTGAAACATTAAGGTTTTTTTTGACAAATCAAATTTTGGAAACAAGCTTTTTTAACAGGTACATTTTTAAATTTAAAAATACAGGAAATATTTTAAATAGTCTTGGTTTGTCAATTGAACTGATTCGTTCTAAAATTACCTCTACCTTCTACACGAAGAGACATAGACCCCCATTTCGCTAGTCAAAAGTGCACGTACGTATATTTTAAAACAGTAGTAAAACGTTATGTTTATTTCAAATTTATAGAAAAATTATTCCTAAGTTAAAAACTTTGCTTTGGCATACAAAAATTGGATTTGCTAGAATTTACACAGATATATCTTTAGACTGAGACAAAGGCATCAAATTTATGTAAGTACAATTACAAATGCTAATACTTCTCTAAAAATAAAGATCCAAATAAAGTCTTTTACCTTATTAAAAGTAAACATTTGCTTATACCCTTGATCATTCAAAATTGTTGATAGGAAGGTCCTTCTTTTAATAAATACCTTAATAGGTATATCATAAGAACTTACGTTAAAACGCAAAAACGTAAAATTCGCGTTAAAACGTAAAATTCACGTTCACGTTAAAACTGTAAAATTCACGTTTACGTTAAAACGCAAAAACGTAAAATTCGCGTTAAAACGTAAAATTCACGTTCATGTTAAAACGTAAAAACGTAAAATTCACGTTCACGTTAAAACGCAAAAAACGTAAAATTCACGTTAAACGTAAAATTCACGTTCACGTTAAAACGCAAAAACGTAAAAAAACGTAAAAACGTAAAATTCACGTTCACGTTAAAACGCAAAAACGTAAAATTCGTGTTAAAACGTAAAATTCACGTTCACGTTAAAACGCAAAAACGTAAAAAAACGTAAAAACGTAAAATTCACGTTCACGTTAAAACGTAAAAACGTAAAATTCACGTTCACGTTAAAACGCAAAAACGTAAAATTCACGTTCACGTTAAAACGCAAAAACGTAAAATTCACGTTCACGTTAAAACGCAAAAAACGTAAAATTCACGTTCGGAACGCAAAAATCACCATAGGAAACTGAACAAAATCATGAACAGAACATGATGTTTAAGAGTTAAGTTTTTTCAGAAAAGGTGGTCCATATGAGTGAAGAGAGAAAAGAATCGTTAAGTAAAAAGACATGTTAATTTTTTAAATATTTTTTTTATTTTTTAATTAAATTTTAAGGCCAATGCCACAAGATCAGTTTTACATTTCATTTTCAAGTTCTATTCGATAATGACGCCAAGCTAGTGTATTTATATTATTGGTACATATAAATCTTTTGTCATCAGAACAACTTAAACTTAATTTGTTTATACATTCGGTGTATATAGTATGGTGTTTAGATCTAAAGTTCAACATTTTACTATAGAAGTTTTGTTTGTATAGCAAACAGTCTCTGTAATTTTGTAAAAACATTTTTTACAGCTGCTGATTTGACACCCTTAGCCTTTTTTATTAGTGCTGCATCTTCTATGTCTATACTATACATTTTAGCTCTTAATCCTATAAATTCCTTCATTATTCTACCATTCTTTTTCATCCTTCATAAATCCTAACTTTTTCACATTGAGCTGGGGCAATACCCGTAGCAGTTTTGGGGTGGATAGTCTGAAGTATCAAATTTATTTATTATATCATTTCTTATATCATTGTAAAAATCATCTGTTCTTATTTTATAAATAAATGAATCGGTATCCATGTAGGCCAGATGTAGGTTGTCAGTAAATTTAGGTTTCATGTATGCATAATGAAATTCGTACACTTTATACTTTGAAATCTCCAAAACACAAAAACCTAAGTATATAGGCTTATTATATACACTGTAAATTCGTTTTAACTGAATAGCAGCCATGGTTTTCGAAAATTCTAATATGCTATGAAAATTAGGTTTAGCTATAAGAGCGCGACTACCGAGATGGGTGCCTTTGCTTTCTATTGAATCGACAATTCGAACATCTTTTCGTTTGTCTACATTTTCCATAGTTTTTCCGAATACAGCATTATTACAAAGTTTACGCTGATCCTTTTCAAACTTTGTGGTGGTTTTTTTTCTTAGTTCATTGTTTAAATCAATATATTTTTTCAGCCATTGAAATTGTTTGAATTGCATCACTCTATGAATTTTCTTAAGCACCAAACCATTATCAAGGCATTGAATTAATGTTTTGTGATGAATTATAGAATTAACTTTATTATTCAAATCAGCAATCTGATGCTTTAGAATTTTTGAATGGAATAAATTTTGAGGATGTTTAAAGTCAACGGAAATAAAAATATTTTAAAAATATTTAAATAGGGTTAGCACTATATTTCTATATGGATGAATGCCGGCAATTAAAATTTACGATTATAATACGTGCATTGATATATCAAGACCCTGATACATCGTTACCATCATGCAGGGGCGAACACAGAAAAAAAATTTTGGGGGGGGTTTCAAAAAATATATATTATATTATTTTTTTATTTTAACTGTCAAGTGTTTTTTTTTCTTTTTTGACACTATTTTATATAGGTACTAAGAAACATGTATGAATAAAAATTACATATACATATACACATATATGACTTGCTTTCACGATTGGCAAAACAGTTTGACTTTGACTTCAAAGCTAAAACTTAATTTTTATATGCATTATGCATGTATAAGTATAGTATAAGTTTGTATGCCTTTTTTTCTAGTTGCCGTGATGAGGTGAGATTTTTCTATTTTCACAGTTCTCTTTTGTTCTCACCATGAAAATACTAGAAGTAATGACTTTGAATGCGCTCCGAAACTTTAGACCGAAGACATAGGGTCATATTCATAGTTCATTGATAAGTTCTGATTTTGTCTTTGCTAAATTAAACTACAGTTTATGTTATTCAAAGACAATTTAAACCCATTTTAAAACGATAATCTGGAGTCTAAAAATAAACACGACGGAACCTATGTTTAAGCTGTTTCTAAATCTATTAAACGTCAAAAATAAACAAACTGATTGACAAAAATTAAGTTACGAGGCATTTTATTTGAAAATTTAAAAACAAAAACTAAAATGTAAAAAGACTTAAGCATATATCAATATAACTAACAATGCTTATAAATTATATTAACATAAAATTATTTATACTTTTGTAAATTTCAGCTCAAACGTTGATCCACGTTGAAATGTTTTCTCTAACGCATAAGAGCCTCCTCCAATTAGTAATATGCTTTCTGTGGACAGCTTTGAGTATCTTATCGGTAAAAAGACCTATAAGAAAAAAAATAATTTTCAAGTATTTTGTATAAAGGAAGCAGAACGAGAAAAATTGTATCTTACCATATATTCGCCAAGATCCGCTACGATTCTATCACCCCACACCGTGTCGTAACCTTTCGCAAGGTATAAATGTTATATTTTAGATCCATTTTCAACTCCGATAGCTTCTTTGTTGGCTTGAATCCACTGGCTAGGGTTAATGAATTTGCTTCAAAAGCAGCGAAATCATCCAGAGTAAAAACGGAGTATTCTGCTTCATCGGGGGTAGGAAAGTAGTCATATACAGGATATGATCCTAAATGTCGTATTACACATTGCAAAAGGTTTCTTTGGGGTGAAAAGTAACTAATGAAAAGAAGTATTGGGGTAATAATACATGCTTATATCATATTGATTGCTAATAGTAGAACAATAGAGTTTTTCCCCGCATTCATTCATGTAGTTAACCTTATCATAAATTTGTATTGTTGACACTTGGAATATCATCGGTGTATATAAGGAAGCAGTTGGATAAATTTATGTATAGCGATCATCATGAATGCATATTTTAATTATCGGCATCCATCCCTATAGATAAAATAATGTGTTGGCCTTATTGACATTATGTACATTTGTATTCCGCAATAAAAATAACCCTTGGATCATTTTTCAGGATTTTAATGATAAGGGACAGGGTTTAGTAACATGATTTACATGATGCTAGCAAAGCAATAGATAAAGGTATAGCCCTATTAGACAAATGAATGATATGATGGTAGTGAGGTATTAGGCTTTTGTTACACTAATTATTACCTCAATCCAGGAAAAATCCTAAAGCAATAGATATAGATGGTCAAGTCCTATTAGTCAGATGAGTGACATGATGGTAACGATGTATCAGGGTCTTGATATATCAATGCACGTATTATAATCGTAAATTTTAATTGTCGGCATTCATCCATATAGAAATATAGTGCTAACCCTATTTAAATATTTTTAAAATATTTTTATTTCCGTTGACTTTAAACATCCTCAAAATTTATTCCATTCAAAAATTCTAAAGCATCAGATTGCTGATTTGAATAATAAAGTTAATTCTATAATTCATCACAAAACATTATTTCAATGCCTTGATAATGGTTTGGTGCTTAAGAAAATTCATAGAGTGATGCAATTCAAACAATTTCAATGGCTGAAAAAATATATTGATTTAAACAATGAACTAAGAAAAAAAACCACCACAAAGTTTGAAAAGGATCAGCGTAAACTTTGTAATAATGCTGTATTCGGAAAAACTATGGAAAATGTAGACAAACGAAAAGATGTTCGAATTGTCGATTCAATAGAAAGCAAAGGCACCCATCTCGGTAGTCGCGCTCTTATAGCTAAACCTAATTTTCATAGCATATTAGAATTTTCGAAAACCATGGCTGCTATTCAGTTAAAACGAATTTACAGTGTATATAATAAGCCTATATACTTAGGTTTTTGTGTTTTGGAGATTTCAAAGTATAAAGTGTACGACTTTCATTATGCATACATGAAACCTAAATTTACTGACAACCTACATCTGGCCTACATGGAAAACCATTCATTTATTTATAAAATAAGAACAGATGATTTTTACAATGATATAAGAAATGATATAATAGATAAATTTGATACTTCAGACTATCCACACCAAAACTGCTACGGTATTGCCCCAGCTCAATGTGAAAAAGTTAGGATTTATAAAGGATGAAAAAGAATGGTAGAATAATGAAGGAATTTATAGGATTAAGAGCTAAAATGTATAGTATAGACATAGAAGATGCAGCACTAATAAAAAAGGCTAAGGGTGTCAAATCAGCAGCTGTAAAAAATGTTTTTACAAAATTACAGAGACTGTTTGCTATACAAACAAAACTTCTATAGTAAAATGTTGAACTTTAGATCTAAACACCATACTATATACACCTAATGTATAAACAAATTAAGTTTAAGTTGTTCTGATGACAAAAGATTTATATGTACCAATAATATAAATACACTAGCTTGGCGTCATTATCGAATAGAACTTGAAAATGAAATGTAAAACTGATCTTGTGGCATTGGCCTTAAAATTTAATTAAAAAATAAAAAAAAAATATTAAAAAAATTAACATGTCTTTTTACTTAACGATTCTTTTCTCTCTTCACTCATATGGACCACCTTTTCTGAAAAAACTTAACTCTTAAACATCATGTTCTGTTCATGATTTTGTTCAGTTTCCTATGGTGATTTTTTTTTTTTTTTTATATAATAAGCAAACACTCAAGGGGATATTATTACCCTTATTATGCAGATGCACAGTGTGAGCACTAGGAAGAGGAGAGAGGGTTTGCGTTCCGAACGTGAATTTTACGTTTTTGCGTTTTAACGTGAACGTGAATTTTACGTTTTTGCGTTTTAACGTGAACGTGAATTTTACGTTTAACGTGAATTTTACGTTTTTTGCGTTTTAACGTGAACGTGAATTTTACGTTTTTACGTTTTAACATGAACGTGAATTTTACGTTTTAACGCGAATTTTACGTTTTTGCGTTTTAACGTGAACGTGAATTTTACGTTTTTACGTTTTTTTACGTTTTTGCGTTTTAACGTGAACGTGAATTTTACGTTTTTACGTTTTAACATGAACGTGAATTTTACGTTTTAACGCGAATTTTACGTTTTTGCGTTTTAACGTGAACGTGAATTTTACGTTTTTACGTTTTTTTACGTTTTTGCGTTTTAACGTGAACGTGAATTTTACGTTTAACGTGAATTTTACGTTTTTTGCGTTTTAACGTGAACGTGAATTTTACGTTTTTACGTTTTAACATGAACGTGAATTTTATGTTTTAACGCGAATTTTACGTTTTTGCGTTTTAACGTGAACGTGAATTTTACAGTTTTAACGTGAACGTGAATTTTACGTTTTAACGCGAATTTTACGTTTTTGCGTTTTAACGTAAGTTCTTATGATATACCTATTTAGGTATTTATTAAAAGAAGGACCTTCCTATCAACAATTTTGAATGATCAAGGGTATAAGCAAATGTTTACTTTTAATAAGGTAAAAGACTTTATTTGGATCTTTATTTTTAGAGAAGTATTAGCATTTGTAATTGTACTTACATAAATTTGATGCCTTTGTCTCAGTCTAAAGATATATCTATGTAAATTCTAGCAAATCCAATTTTTGTATGCCAAAGCAAAGTTTTTAACTTTGGAATAATTTTTCTATAAATTTGAAATAAACATAACGTTTTACTACTGTTTTAAAATATATGTACGTGCACTTTTGACTAGCGAAATGGGGGTATATGTCTCTTCGTGGAGAGGCAATTTTAGAACGAATCAGTTCAATTGACAAACCAAGACTATTTAAAATATTTCCTGTATTTTTAAATTTAAAAATGTACCTGTTAAAAAAGCTTATTTCCAAAATTTGATTTGTCAAAAAAAACCTTAATGTTTCAAAATTCTTATTTGAAAATCTTTAGAGCAGTTTACTTTTTAAATTAATTTTGTACACATACAATTTTTCAATTTTAGTTTAAATATATATTTTTGGTATGCAGTTATTTTGAACTAATTAATATACAGTTTCGTAAGAAACTAATGACCCATTTTGGATTACATCGAATTTTGAAAAAAATGTACCAAAATAACGTGGGGTACCCTTCTGGAGCAATACAAAAATCTATCGGCTTAAGCAACACAT
Organism: Eupeodes latifasciatus; assembly: GCA_920104205.1. NCBI lineage: Eukaryota > Metazoa > Arthropoda > Insecta > Diptera > Syrphidae > Eupeodes > Eupeodes latifasciatus. The sequence goes on from OV049927.1 coordinate 38,330,973, forward strand.
AGATGCCTGCTTAAATATAAACCATATTTACATATGTTGTTTATGCCCTCTATAAGGTTCGAGCTTTGTTGTCCACATTAATTTGTTAAAAATGAAGCAAAAAGTAGAATTTATGTAATATATGTAAATAAAAGCCATACATTTCATATTAAAAAAGATCCTGGTGTGCGATCTTATATAAACAAATACAAATTGGATGAATTAAATTAATTTGAAGTCAATATCTTCTATTGTTCGCGAGATTTCGAGAACCGTACATAATTGTTTACCAATGTTGCGTACTATTTTTTGTAGATTTTAATTTTTTATGAAAAAACTGACTGTTGGACTTTTATAAAAAAATTACTGTGAGATTAAATTAGTTTGAAGCCAATATTTTTTTAATTTTTGTAAAGATATTTGAGTCGAAAGTAATTTTTTACTTTTAGTAATGTTTTTATTTATTGCAAGAAAACTGTCAATTCGATTTTTCTCAAAATTTAAGTGAAAGTTGAAAACAATATTTTTATTGCTAAAATATTCGAGGTGACAAATATGTTTGTTCAGTTTTTTTTTATTTATAAAAACCCGTTAATTTGATTTTTTTTCCAAAAACTATACTAGTTTTGTATCGCGTTACAATATACATATAATATAAAATTTAATTCAAGTCTCTAGCGTTATTGCTTCGTGATATATTTAAGGTTAACCAAAGTTTTCACCTTTTTTTAAATTGCTTTGGTAAAAAAACCACCCACTCAATTTTTTTTAGAGTCCTTTCTGCATCTTTCTGTATTATTATCTGTATAACAAAATTTATTTGAAGTCGATATCTCTATTGGTTCTTGAGCTATGGACGACGAAAAAAACTTCCCGAACGTATACGCATACACGCACGCACAGACATCTCTCTAAAAATCTTTTATTTCGACTCTAGGGACCCTGAAACGTCGAGAAAACGGACCGATTACAATAACTTCCTATGGGAATTTAAGAACGCTTAACGCGAATCGGCTCTTACCCTTAATATCCAAATTTTAGGTCAATCAACCTAATGCCTTGGGGTGAAGGTACGGGCCAGGACGGAATCAGTGGACTCACTTTTTTCTACTTCTCTACCATTGAAATGTCATTTTTGATTCTTGAGTTCGACATTTTTTACGAATGCAAAACTTGCCTATATGACGCAAGTAAAAAAATTAATTTCAGACCATGATTTTCTAAATTGTGAAATTAAGTCATAAATTGACTTTAAATATCTGAAGAATCCTTCATCTTAACAAGGTTATAACACCAAGGTTGTGAAATAACATGAGTTATTATCATTGATATAATTTTGCGTTTAATGTTAAAAAATTATTGGTTGGTAAGTGGCACAAAAAAACTGCGAAATCGTATAAAAGAAAATTTCAAATTAATACAAAAATACCTACTTCAACACTACATTTACGAAAATAGGTATACTTACTAATAGTTAATAAGTTAAAAAAACTTTCAATTGGATTTTCCTAAGAGTCACACATCTTAAAATAGAAGAGCTGACAAAATTGTATTAAAGGTACCTACAACAGCAAACAACATACATATACCTACCTATACCTACATACCTAAATATAAACTAATTTTTTTTTTTGTTTATGCCTAAGGTCCCAGCTTTGTTGTTTACATTTATTTATTAAAAATAATAAAACAAAAGGAGAATTGGAACATAAAAAGACACAAATTTCAATTATCAAATTAATCAAATTATCTGAACCCACATAAAGAATGCATTTTTGTTTGTATTTTTATTTTAAACTACATACATAGGTATTTATAAATACTGTACCTACCTATCTACTAATCTCAAACAAAATGCTAAGTGTACGGATATTATCGCACTGTCCAGATACTAGTAGGAATTCCCTATGAAATTTCATAAATTACCTGCCTACCTACCAATATCTATTATATCTAAAATTTGAATTTAAAATCAAACCCACATCCTGGAAAAAATCACCTACCAATTGATATTTATCTACAAAAAAAAAAAAAAACACCAGCCAAAATATACATAACTATAACCAAACGTATAACTATCCCAATATGTTTCTTCTTCACAAAAATCGCATCGTAGCTTCGTATACATAATACAACCATTTTTCATATACAAAGATCGTACACAGGGAGAAGCAGAGTCATGAATGTAAATAAAAACAAAAATCGGTACAAGATCTTAAACAGCTGATGTAAGAATACAAAAATTTCATTCATCCCCTTATTAGACACAATATTAAGACATTGCCGTTTTTCATATAAAAATGCATTGATATAAAGAAATTACAAAAACAAATTCATCGACCTTCATATGGAAGCTTAGTATATGAAAACATATACAAGGATAGATTCAAATAGAATGAAATTAACTGTCTCCCTTATTCTGCTGGCTGCTCTCGGTCCCCGATACTACCGCCAACGACGGCGGCGGCGCGGCGTCCGGTCGCGCAAAAAAATGTCTGCCCATGAGAGTACTATAGTTTTCATATACAAAGGTTGTGCTATCCAAAAAATCCAACTATGAATTTTACGTTTTTACGTTCTAACGTGAGCGTGAATTTTACGTTTTTACGTTCTAACGTTTGCTAAGCATGGTCTAGAACGTTAGTTTTCATATACAAAGGTTGTGCTATCCAAAAAATCCAACTATGAAAGTATATTCCACAACCAATTTTTCACTGAAAATCCAATCCCACAACCAATGTTGAAATGAAAAAAAATACAGATGGTGCTAGAAGATGCCGGTGATTAGCATAGATCAGAACCCTGGTGCAGCACCGGTGCACCGGTGATTAGCATAGATCAGAACCCTGGTGCAGCACCGGTGCACCGGTGCTGCACCGGTGCACCGGTGAACTCGTACCCTCTAGTTACAACTACTAACTTTATTTTTTATTTTCTCGTCAACATGCTTTTCTTCTTCTATGGATCCTTTAAGTTTTTGTGAAATTAATTGTGATGCTTTGTTTTCTTGTTCCATACTTTTTATTGTTTCCTTTATCGTAGAGTCTATGTGGTTTTTTAGCATATGAATTTCCTTATTAAAAGTGGATAAAACTTCCATTAAAGAAGAATTTATGTGGTTTATAATGCTTGATTCCTTAAGACTTATTTGATCATCAACATATCCTTTGCACACGGCTTGGTGGGGGTATTCAGGATTACTTCCAACATTGTTTAAATATCTACTTTCTATATCAAAATCACCAGACGATAGAAGGTTAAAACCTATTCCTGGAGGTCCCACAAGACCTTTATTTTTTGGAAGAGGCTTGGAGTTCCTACCGAACTTGTCGACGTTCATTGTTTATATGCAAAGTTAATAGATTGAAGAGCTTATATATAATATTTGATTCTTTTAGCTCTTCAATTACAGAATTTATTTCATTCTGATGGTTATTATTACCAGCATTTTTGGATGCTATCAAAAGTCTTAGCCTAGTAACAAGTTCATTAGGATCGTTCCAGTATACATATTCGATATTTTTGTTTGTATATTTCATTTCACTTATATTATGAGTATAAGATCCTCCTTTTTTTTCTTTTTTAAGTCTAGCAACAAGTTCTTTAATCAGATGGTTATATTTAGCACTTCTATTACTATTTATTTGAGAAGCATGATTACGCATATGCGCATTAGTTTTTTGTAAGATTTTCCCATATTGTTCTAGGTCATGAGTCATGACTATTATATATTTGCTTACGAGGATTTTTCTTTAGCATCAGTTCAATAAGACCAGGAATTCGAGCAAACATTTCATCGTCTATGAAAATCTCATGATCATTCCTCGCAAAGCAACATTTCCCCATTTTTACAGATTGTGTATTAGCATCGAAATACGGACCATAAATTGTATCACGATTTGATTCTGACAAAAGTTTTTTTATTACCGAAGATGATTTATTAGGGGTATCAAAACTCTTAGGTGTACTATAGAAAAAAGTATTATCTAGACTATCCAACTCTAGTGATGGTGAGTCTATTCGTTCATGATCTTTTTCCTCAGCCTTTTCATTAAAAGATTTGAAATGCAACTTGCAACGTCGTTTAGGTATTTTAACATCATCCTCTTGTTGTGATTCTTCTTTTTTAATATTTCCGACCAATTTTTTCAGTGGTTCAACAATGGGTTTGAAAGTGTCTTCCAACTCAGTTTCTCTCATCATTTTACCAGTTCTAAGTTGAAAATATTTATTTTTTAACACATTTTTTGTTTTTATTAGATCATTTAGCACACTCTCTTCCATTTCTATAATATAAAATAGTAAATGATTTCCTGTATAGTATGTTTACTGAAGACAAGTTTTCCCAAATAGCGTTGACGATGTAATGTGTTGCTTTTTAAGTGATAAATGTATATTTATAGTATCGCAATTTTGTCGAAAACTGTTCTTGTATCGACCTTTTTCAATACTGCTTTCCTTGTCTATAACCAGAAATCCAAAATTATCAGACCAACAGTGTAAACACAATTCTTTAAATTGATTGAATGTCATATCAGAGTTTATGTGATCTTTGTAAACATGCTTTAAATTCAATTCATCTTGTTTGAAAAGAATAATAAAATTAGCATTGTCTCTAATTAAATGTTTTGGTATATGGGTATAGGACTGGCATAAATAAAAACTGTCAACTCCATTATGACGACCCATGCAAAAATATTCTCTTATGTTATTTTGTTTCTGACATGCGACATCGTCAAATATAAATATAGAATTATTTTTAGCGTCTGATGGGGGCATTATCTCACAATTATTTGAAAATTCATTATATTCCATTCCTTTTATAGATGTAATTAGGTTCTTCAGATAAAGATATTTCGGTTGATGTAGTGATTTAGAGTAAATATAAATTTTTTCAAACTTTAAACCGTTGGGGTCTAAAAGAATGCTTAGCATTACATTTGTTTTCCCACAGTTTGAAGGTCCAACTATAATTCCCCGAATACTGTTTGGAAATAATGAGCCATGTTTTTTTTTTATTTTGACATTTGAATCAAAATTTTTTACTTTAATGACTTCGGATTGCTCTACAAAACGCATATTGATGTCTAACAGCTTTTGAATAAAACATTTCGTTTTATATACTTGCTTTCATACATGTCTCAATCCTCAACTAGGAAGGTACGTTTATCATAATATGATTGAACACAATACCCAAAATCAGTGTCATAAAAAAAGAAAATCAACTAAAGGCGAAGGGCTTTTGAATGAAGTTATCGACAAACTGCCGTTTGAACTACATATTCCCTCCTATAATTACTGTGGCCCCGGAACGAAATTGGAAGAACGTTTAAGAAGGGGCGATAAAGGAATCAATCAATTGGATGAGGCTTGTCGCCTTCACGATATTGCATATTCTAAAAGTAGCTCTCTCACAGATCGACACGCTGCCGATAAAGTTCTTACCGAGCAGGCGTGGAAAAGATTCAAAGCAAGTAATTCATCAGCCTCTGAAAAACTAAGTGGACTCTTAGTCACCAACATGATGAAAGCAAAAACGAAATTCGGAATGGGTAGTAAAAGAACTGAAAACAAAACTAAGAGAACTAATAAAACAAAAACGAAAAAGGTTTGCAAGAAAAATTTGTTCAAGAAGGCTATAAGCGAAGCAAGAAACGCTATCAAAAACAATATCAATTGTTGTGGTACAACATCTATAGCAAATATTGCTGTGAAGGCTGCAAAAAATGTTTTAAAAAACAAGAAAAAACAGCATTATCAAACGCCGAGAATAATTCCACTTCCAAAAAGTGGTGGTTTTCTACCATTTCTAGCTCCAATTCTAGCTGGTTTATCAGTTGTTGGATCATTAACAGGTGGAGCAGCTGGTGTCGCAAAAGCTCTGAATGATGTACGAGCCGCTAAAAGACAGCTTGAAGAAAACAAACGGCATAGTAAGGCTATGGAAGCAGTTGCTATTCAAGGAAATGGGTTATATTTACAACCATATAAAAAAGGCCTTGGTCTTTTCCTAAACACATGTAACCCAAAAAACTAATTGAACTGCTACCCAATCGACCCTTAAACAATTTCGACATTGAACGATTTGGAAAGAAACACTTATAATATTTTAGAGGAGTTTTCATGAGAGACTTATTGCCAAAAGTACCATTGAGTAGGGAATGTGGTGTTAGAAATTTGGATCGTGAAACTGGCGCTGGCACTCATTGGGTGGCATATATTAGAAATAAAAAAAATAACATAGTAAAATATTTTGATAGTTTTGGAAATTTAAGACCTCCAACTGAAGTAATAAGCTATCTTGGTAATAAAATTAATTATAATTATATTCAAGAACAAGACTTTGATACATATGTATGTGGACATTTATGCTTACGATTTTTATTAGAACAATGTAAAATGTTTTCAAACTGAAATAAGAAATGAATAAAATGATGTAGAAAAAGGTAAATTATGTCATTCGTCTTTTAATCGACATGTCGTTAACACTAACTTTAAGTGGAAATGAATCCATTCTTAATGCTGAGTATTTCCCACCAATTGTATTGAAATCTAATTATGTATGCGGACTCATAGATTTACAAACATATAACTCTATACCAAATGTGGATGAGTCTAATAACTTGCTGCATATAGGTGATAGCGTTATTTCTTTTCCTATAGGCTCATATGAGATAGAAGATATAAATAATTTAATACAAAAAAAACTTATTGAAATTAACAAAAAAAACAAAAGTGCATTAAGAAAAAGTGAAATTAAAATCAAGGCAAATAACAACACTCTGAAATGTGAAATTCACAGCTCGGAAGACATTGACTTCTCTAAACTAAATTCTATTGGGTCTCTTTTAGGGTTTAGCAAGAAATTGTTGAAGTCAAACTTATTACATGAATCGGATCTTTACGTTGACATAAATAGAGTTATGCCATTCGCGTTGAATGTAATATTATAGATGGAGCGTATGTAAATAATCAATCTGCACATATCTTACATGAATTTGCTGTTAAAGTAAGTCCTGGCTATAAAATCATAGAAGTTCCAAGAAATGTTATTTATTTACCTGTGAACGTCAAACGAAAAACATCGTTGTGCTTAAAGTTCGTTGATCAAGACGGTAAAGACATTACTTTTAGAGGAGAAAAAATAACTGTTCGACTACATTTACAACCAGAATTATGATTGTGTATGGAAATATAACTGACTCAACCTCTTATAAAAACATTGTTGAAAATACTAGTTTGTTCAATCAATCTTCAAACTCAGCTGTGGTAACACGTCGTCGTCATCGTCTTACAAAACATAATCAAGACTATTTATTATCATTAGGATACATCCTAAAACATTAAAACCATAAATATGTTAAACATTTTTCAAGAACCTGAAATCAATGAAAGCATTTCTAAATATGAATATCATACTTATTCACCATATCAAAACAATTTCGAGAGAAATGACATCATACAGATTTGTATACAACATCAAAATCTTAATGTCCTTCCTTCAGAAAGTTTTTTATATGTTGAAGGCTCATTATCGAGGACAGATGGAAAAGACCCCGTAAAAGAAGAAATAGCCACCACAAAACTAGCAAACAATGCAATGCCTTTTCTTTTTGATGAAATTCGCTATGAACTGATTGGCAAGGAAATTGACTACAATCGAAATGTTGGAATCACTTCAACGCTCAAAAACTATTTATCTTTAACTAAAAATGAAAGTGGCATGCTTTTAAACGCATCTTGGTCTCCTGATTCTCCTATTAATATTTCAAAACCGTATTATTTTAATTACTGTATACCATTAAATAAACTTTTGGGGCTCGCTGAAGATTATAAGAAAATTATTCCGAACGCTCGACATGATCTTATTCTAACTCGAGCCAGAATGGATGAAAACGTTTTAATCTCACAAACAGATGAAAATGTTCAAGTAAAACTTCATAAGGTACAATGGAAAGTTCCACACGTGACTTTGTCAGACTCTATGAAATTGAATTTATACAAATCTATAAATAAAAACAGTGCTATGAAAATTACTTTCCGAAACTGGGATCTTTATGAATACCCTATGCTACCAACCTCTGACCATCATGAAAAACCTAGATATATTGTCTTTGCTCTGCAAACTGAGAAAAATAAAAAAACTATCTGCTGATCCTACAACGTTTGATCATTGTAATCTAACAGACTTAAAAGTATATCTAAACTCTGATGTTTATCCACATGAAGATCTCAATGTTTCTTTTCTTACTACAATAAAACCATCACTGAGCCTCTGCTTTCTTGGGGTCTATTTAAATCACGCGCTCCAATTTTCGTTATAGACTGCAGACATCAAAACGAATCTATGAAAACAGGCCCCATCGATATACGTTTGGAGATGAAAACATCACAAAATATTCCTGTTAACACTTCAGCTTACTGTCTTATGCTACATGATCGTGTAATTGAATATAATCCGCTTGATCAAGGAGTCACGCGAATTGTTTAAAGTTTGGAAAAGATAAAAATAAAAAAGAAAACAATCATGGTAATTGGTTGTCCTCGTCAAGGCGAAACAAATAAAACCGAATTATTAAATCCAAGCTGAATTATGAAAGTACCATTCTACCTCAATCAAATGTATCTATCTATTATGGATGAAGCTGAACAAAAAGGATTTAAAAGACCCCAACAAGTTTCCTAAACAAGTCAGAAATAAACTAAACAATGTTATAAAATTTCTTTTCAAATAAAAAGTACAACAACAAGTTTCAATAATTTTTTTTTATTTCATAATTTTGAACAGAATTGTTTGAATGACAACATTGTCTTTTAAATCCATATGGCAAAGAGCTATGGTCTTCAAGAAAACGACGTTTTTCCGATTTGGCTTTGTAGGTTTTAACTTCTGGTATGGTAAGTACTTGATGGTTTCTTGTCCGACGAATATTATTAGATTTAATAATAATGCTTTCACTATCTGAGGAAGAACACGAATTTAAAACAGTGTCTTTAATGGAATCAAAGTTGATTTTTTGCGATGATTCATGATTGAGAAAAATCCCCTTCACTTTGCAGACAGCGTGTTCCATCTTGTCTTTTGTACTGAACACTTTAAATGCATAATTTTTAGGACCTCCGCTGACGAAATCTGTTATATAACTTCCGATTCCATACACTTCTAATTCGTCAGTCATATCATCGATAAATTGACCAGTAGGAGGTTCAAATTCCCCCTGACGACTTACATATATTTTTAATAAAAATGGTTTAAATCATGAAAATCATGAAAAATAAATTAAACCAGCAAGAGTGTTCATTTATGCGTTTCGCCCAGGTGTGATGGTTGGGCTCATCAGAAGATGACCATCACACCTTGTCTTGACGCATATTTCTCGAATTAATCGAGATACCATATAATCCGAGCTACATAAAGCAACTGCGAATTATATGGTTGCTACAAGTCTTCAGAGAAGATAAATTGTAGCATTATGTTTATTGCCGTGCTATAGGCTTCTTTGAAAAAGAAATATTTGACTGTAAACATGTTACACTTTTTTTTTGGATTTGTTTACCGCGATATACTATATTAAATATCAATAATTATTGATAATTATTTAAAACAAATTATCAAAACAAAACTAAACTAAAAACAAACTAATCGACGACGGCTGCGTAGCGACGACGACGACGACGCACGCAACAAAATTATTAACTCGCACTCAAATGAGTACGAACACGACACAAAAGAGAATTCAAAAAAAGTGCAACAACACAGCTCGTTAAAGAAGCTGTAACCGCGGCTGCTCAGCTGGGCTGGGTTCTTTGGAATAATTTTATTTATTATAACAATGTTGATTGATTTATAAAATCAATCAAATTGCTACAATTTAGGAATATGTTATTGCAAGTACCACAGTGGGATACGTTGCAATAAAATGGGCGCCAGGAATTTTTTTTTTAACAAACCGAAGAAGAAAATTCCAAAACTCTTATGATGAGTGAAGCGATTAAAAAAAAAATAACAAAGAACGCTTGGTTTTAAATTTAATATTTATTTCTTTGGGAAACCGTGGGATTGAAGATCCCTGGACTAAAACCCAAAATGTTTTCAATTTAAAAGTTAAAATTACAAATGAAATAAAATAATAAAAAAGCAAATAGTAAAAGAAAATGAGTTCTTAACACCGGACGCGTACCGAACAAAAGAACAAAGAACAATAGAAATACACTACTTATCTTTTCTTTTGAATCCCTTCCTATTTTCTTCTTTTCCCACAATTCTCACACCTCGATCCTCGAATTTCCCTTTTTCTTTCTCTGGATTTCCTCGACTTTCCGATTTCCTATCCTTCTTCTCAATTTTTCTTCCTCCTCAAACAAAAATTCCTCGAACTTTTTCTTTTTCAACTTCTCACTTATTCTTCTCGCTTGTAAGGCTCTATCAAGAGTGCCTTCCAAGCTAATTCCCAACTAATTTTTCCTCCCTCGACCATTCCAGTCACACACACATTCGTTCAACACAAGCATCCGTTTTCGTGATTGTCGGTCACGGTATCGCGGCTTCTTGGAAGCTTTACGCTCATCAGGAAAGCCACCGTTGTTGACTCTCAGCGAAACTTTGCTTTCACACACACAATCACGGTTTCGACAAGTTGTTGGATGAGTTTCCAAAACTTGCCGAAACATAATGGCGAGTTAAGACCCCTTCCCAACTATTCTTATTTTTCGAGAAAGTTCAAAGAAAAACAAAAATCGAGAAGAAGTCTCAACTAGGCATTTTCCTATTAGATACTACTAATTTAACGCGCGAGGTTCGAGGTGTGAGTTTTGTACCAAATATTAAATTACGTTAACTTAAAAACGCGGCGTTAAAAACCCATTTTGTACATTAATAATTTAGTAAATTTACGTTACGAATTAAAACATTGAAATCAAAAAAAATATGTTGTTGTTGCTGTCAAAGTAAGGGTCCGCCTGACCTCATACTTCTTCGGCTCATCCGCCGGCATTTTCGACCTTGTCGAAAGAACTCGTTCTCGATCTCGATCACCTGCTTTTGTTGCTTTTGCAAAATAAAGGCTAGGTACACCTGTGGTTGATGAGACCATGGTTGCCCTCAACTTTGCCGATATTTTGCAGCCACAACTAAGGAAAAATAAAACAGCCAAAGGCTGGTTTTTGTTGCGGTAAAAATTTACCGTAACAAATCCCACCCTTACCTCCCAAGAAATGTGTTTACTTTTCGAGAAAAGCAAACCATTTCTTAAGGCTCAGCCAGGGGTAGACAACAACAACAAAGGACCATCATTACATTTAAAAGAAAAAGAAAAAAAATCATTAGTATGGCACGTTAAGTAAACAAAAATGACAATGAACAATCAAAAAAAAAATACTACAACAAAAGGGACTTGACTCAAACATCAACAAAAGGTTTTAAATCCTTAACATGCCACGTTCCTCGCTCCTTACCGCGATTATCTACCAAAAGATATGTCCAAGGTGACACTCTCTTGCTGACCTTGAAAGGTCCTACAAATTTGGTCGCCAACTTCGCCGCGAAATAATTTGCTGCATCGGACAGCGCGAAGTTCCTACGCCAAACGAGATCACCCGTGTGATATTGCGCGTCCCTCCTACGTAAATTATAAGTCTTAGCAGCCTTCTTTCCCGCTGCTTCCAACTTTCTAGCTATGTTCTCTCTCAGTTTCCGAAACTGCCTATCAATTTCCGTTCTATCCTGGTCCCTACCGCTATCCCTAATTCCTACTTCATGGCCACTAGTTACCATGTTCCTACCGAAATTTGCGAAGTATGGCGACACACCTAAAACCTCATGTTGCGAAGTTCGGATTGCACAGGCCACTTTTGCCAGTTGCAAATCCCAACTCCGCTGGTTTTCCGAAACATACGCCCGGAGCGTAGTCTTAATAATTTGATTAATCCGTTCCGCCGGATTTGCTTGCGGATGATAATTCGCCGTAAACCGAAGTTGTGACCCGTACGCTTCGCTAAGCATTTTCAGTTCCTTGCCACGGAACTGGGGACCGTTGTCACTGACGATCCACTTAGGAATCCCGAATAGAAGAAACACGTTTTCTTCCAACTCCCGACATACCGCTTTCGCCGTTGCGGACCGTAACGCGAACAACAAGGGGAATTTAGTGAAATAGTCGACGACCGTTAAAATATACACGAACCCTCGCGACGATTTTGGTAATGGACCCACCAAGTCCACGCAAATCATTTCCCACGGTTGGGAATTGCCTACTCGTTCGGTCATTAGACCAGCTGGTTTTTCATTCACCGGTTTAACGCTTTGGCAAATTTTACAATTCCTAACATACCTTGTAATATCACTCCTCATTTTGGGCCAGTAATATTTTTCTGCTATCCTAGCAAAAGTTTTCTTAACGCCCATGTGTCCTGAAAGCGGAGCATGATGGCACTCGTTAAGAATTCTCGACCTATCCTTTTTCCCTAACACTAACTTCCACTCCTCACCATTATCATGAACGACTATATGGTTTAACCTAACATGTTTATAGAGCCGCCCATTCTCAACTCGCCAAGATGGGTATTCTAATGGGCTCTTTTCTACCTTTGATTTCATTTTAATCACCCAAGGGTCCGAATCCGCCTCAGAGACACCAGCTACTTCTGGAACTCCTCGCGACAACATATCAGGAACGACATGTTCTTTGCCCTTTCTGTGAATGATTTTGAAATCAAACTGTTGGAGCCGAATGGCCCAACGAGCTAATCTACCCTGCGGGTCCTTAAGGTTGCTTAGCCAGACCAAAGAGTGATGATCAGTTACGACTGTAAATCGAACACCTTCGAGGTACGGCCGCAACTTTTCAATCGCCCAAAGGGACGCTAAACATTCCTTTTCGGTCGCAGAGTAGTTCCTTTCGTTCCTATTCAATGACCGACTTAAATAACAAATGACTTTTTCGCCATCCTCAAACTCCTGAGATAATACGGCCCCGATACCATAGTCCGACGCATCTGTTTGTACAACAAACGGCCTTGAAAAATCCGGACAAGTCAGAATCGGTGCCGTAACCAAACACTCTTTGGCTTTCCTAAAACTCTCCTCACATTCTTGTGTCCACTCAAATTTCTTACCTTTCTTTAAGAGATCGGTAAGAGGCCTAACTAAAATTGCGAAATTAGGTACAAACCTACGGTACCACGAAATTGTCCCTACAAAACTCCTAATTTCCTTCACATTTTTCGGTGGAGGAATCCTAATCATGCTTTCCACTTTTTCCGGGTCAACATGAAGCCCGTTCCTATCAACTACATACCCTAGAAATTTTAAAGAAGGCCTACAAAAATTACACTTTTCCCTACCTACTTTTAAACCTGCATCTCCTAACCTTTTAAAAACTTCCTTCAAAATTTCTAGGTGCCTATCGAAAGAATCGGTGACGATGATAATGTCATCCAAGTACACAAAGACGAACGGTTCTAAGTCAGGACCTAAAACGTCGTCAATAAACCTTTGCCAAGTTGCCGGGGAATTGTGCAAGCCGAATGGCATCCTGCAAAATTGAAACAGGCCACGCCCTGGCACGGTAAAGGCTGTGTACTTGCGCGATTCTTTCTCCATTGGAATCTGCCAATAAGCAGATTTAATGTCTAAAGAAGACAAGTACTTCGCGTTTCGAAGCTTGTCTAAAATCGCCGAAATAAAGGGTAGTGGATAAGCATCCCTATCTGTAACCTCATTCAATTTCCTATAGTCAACACAGAACCGATAACTGCCATCTTTCTTCTTAACTAGAAGAATCGGCGATGCCCAAGGACTCTTCGACTTCTCGATCACTCCAGCTTCCAACATCTCCTGGAGCTCCTGATCGATATGTTTCTGAATCGCTGGCGAAACAGGGTAATATCGTTGTTTTATCGGTTCTGCAGACGTCCTTATCTTGTGCTCCACTAAATTGGTGCACCCTAAACCTTCGGTCATTGATTTAAAAAGTTCTCCTAACACTAGTTCTAATTCCCTATTTTCAAAATCGTTCAAATCCGATTTTTCCCTAATCGCTACCATGTCTGTCATCGAAGCCAATCTCTCTTGGTTCGAAAAATTCCACACCCCTGATCTCAAATCCGGGACTATGCCCGATAGTGCCCAAAAATCGGCACCCAAGATCAACTGGTGTGGAAGATTCGGAATGAAAAGACATTCTATCAAAAAGGATTTGTTCTCAACCTCCACTGGTAGAGAAACAGACCCAGCTACACCTACACCTGCTCCATCTGCTAACTCTACTGACCCAACACTACTCTTTCCTAACCTAAGCCCTAACTCTTTAAAAATTTTCCACCCGTCACCAACCACAATGGTACGGGAGGCTCCTGAATCAAGCAACCCCAAAAACTTGATTCCATAAACCCTAACTCCTAAATATGGTCTAGTGTCCCTACCATTTGCCGCTAACGTGAAACTCAGTTGAACTCCTACACGCTGATCGTCAGCAGACGACCTCCCTAACGCCGACGGACTCCTTGTCCTGCTGACACAAGGGCCCGATCCCCATTTCCCGAACACCTCCTACAGTCCCTACGATACACTCCTACCGTTCCACAACCGAAGCAACGTTTCTGAACGTTACATTTCGAAGCTATGTGCCCTTCCTTGTTACAATTATAACACCTAACCGACCTAAACGGATTTTCAGAAACTGGAGCAACAGCCGCTACTCGGTGTTGTCCAGACGAACTAGGTTGATAACCGCACTCCGGTTCCAACAAATGTTTGCTTCTAGAAGGTGGGGTAAAACTATCAACATTCACCTTAAGGGTGTCTAATTCCCTACCTAAGATAGCAAGTTCCTTAACCGTCTTTGGTTTGGCACTAGCTATCTGCACCTGATAAAATGGATCTACATTTTTCCTCAATATAGAAAGCATCCTTCCCTCTGACAAAGGTTCCGACAATCTTCGAAACAATGTCCTCATCGTGGTAAGATACGCGCCGAAAGTTTCCTCCTTTCCCTGCGAACGCCGATTAATCTCCTCCAACAAGAGATCATCGTAATTCGCAGGAAGGAACTCCGCTTTGAGTTCCTTGACGAATTCCTGCCAACCCTCCAAATCTTCCCTAACCGACCTAAACCACAAAAGTGCCCTACCAGCCAAAAGCTCCGAAGCGGATTTAAAAAGGTGGTTTTCAGGAACATCGTTAGCCAAACGAAGTTCCTCCACTCTTTCTAGGAATGAATTTACTGATGCTCCACCTGAGCCACCAGTAAACTTCACCCCCCACTTCCCTATACGTTCAATGTGTTTTTGCTGAACGACCACTCGTTCAGAAAACCCATCGACCCTATCCAGCCTACTTTCTAACGGAACCCTAACAGAAATATCGTTGGCTGAAGGATTACTGTCACCTCCCCTCGGTCCAGTCAATGATCCTCCGGCCAGTCCTAACACAGACCGTCCACTACAGGGAGTCTGACCAACTTGTACCCGAAGTTGGGTTTGAACCTTAAGTGGAGTCTTTTCCTTGGTCAACTCCTCCTCCCTATCGCTATTTTCACTATCACCAGTGAGATCTCCTAATAAACACAAAACCTTGTTCCGAAGTGAACTAACTTCATCTTCTTCATCTTCGGCCTCACAAGGTGTCCTAGCTAACCTGCCTATACACCACTCAATCTTCGTCACTATCTTAATGTACTCCGATGACTTTGGATTCTTTGGAGGTACTTTAAGAAGGACCCTAATCTCCTCAATTTTGGCTTCTATTGCCTCGACATCCTCTTCATAAGTGAAGGGGTAAACTAAGCTAACTTCCATCGAGTTCCTCTTAACGAGTAACCTCGATGACCTTAATGCCTTCCGCATTTCCTCCACTGTCCCTACTTTTAAGCCTCTGACCTTCATCTCGTAGGCCAGTTCGTCCTGCGCTAATCTGCCAATATTCATTTTAACTTAACCAAAAAACTTTCAAAAAAATTACTTATAAAAAATATTTAAAAAAAAAAATCTACTAGGCAACCCTAAACTAAAAATTTTAATTATTGACTTAATTTATTTTTATGAATTAAATAAAGTAGTTAAAAATAAAAATTATTTCCTAACAAATTTTAAAAGTAATCGAAAAAAGTTAAGATGGTCACACCAAAATCCTACTCAAACTAACTATACTCAATTCTTTGCAAATTTAAAAACTAACTTTCACTCAATATTAAGAAAACACTCGAAATAAAATCTATCACGCAAGAAAAAATAAGTCACTCGAAGTAGCTAGCGATTAAACTCTCTATCACACAAAAAAAAAGAGAGAGAACAACAAAAAATTAAAAAGACAAAATGTCGATCGAATTAAATTATTTAAATATAAATGGTAAAAAAAGAAACACAAATCTGACTTATAACACACAGTAAAAGAAACGAGTTTACACTACACAAATTAAAAAAAAATACTTGCGATTACTTTGCACTTTGTAAACTCCCTCGATAAATCCCTTGATGAACTTTTTCCTCATAAAAAAAACACTGTCAATTTCTTCTGCAGGAACAAAACACTTTGGATACAACACCTCAAATAATTTTCAACTGGAACCAAAACAACTCGAATCAAACACCTATAAAAAAAACAGAGGAATTAATTGTTCTATTAAAAATTACACAATATATAAACACACGATACAAAATATACCACGAAATTCTTCCAATTTCTTTGGCCCCACGTTGGGCGCCAATTTGTTACACTTTTTTTTTGGATTTGTTTACCGCGATATACTATATTTAATATCAATAATTATTGATAATTATTTAAAACAAATTATCAAAACAAAACTAAACTAAAAACAAACTAATCGACGACGGCTGCGTAGCGACGACGACGACGACGCACGCAACAAAATTATTAACTCGCACTCAAATGAGTACGAACACGACACAAAAGAGAATTCAAAAAAAGTGCAACAACACAGCTCGTTAAAGAAGCTGTAACCGCGGCTGCTCAGCTGGGCTGGGTTCTTTGGAAGAATTTTATTTATTATAACAATGTTGATTGATTTATAAAATCAATCAAATTGCTACAATTTAGGAATATGTTATTGCAAGTACCACAGTGGGATACGTTGCAATAAAATGGGCGCCAGGAATTTTTTTTTTAACAAACCGAAGAAGAAAATTCCAAAACTCTTATGATGAGTGAAGCGATTAAAAAAAAAATAACAACGAACGCTTGGTTTTAAATTTAATATTTATTTCTTTGGGAAACCGTGGGATTGAAGATCCCTGGACTAAAACCCAAAATGTTTTCAATTTGAAAGTTAAAATTACAAATGAAATAAAATAATAAAAAAGCAAATAGTAAAAGAAAATGAGTTCTTAACACCGGACGCGTACCGAACAAAAGAACAAAGAACAATAGAAATACACTACTTATCTTTTCTTTTGAATCCCTTCCTATTTTCCTCTTTTCCCACAATTCTCACACCTCGATCCTCGAATTTCCCTTTTTCTTTCTCTGGATTTCCTCGACTTTCCGATTTCCTATCCTTCTTCTCAATTTTTCTTCCTCCTCAAACAAAAATTCCTCGAACTTTTTCTTTTTCAACTTCTCACTTATTCTTCTCGCTTGTAAGGCTCTATCAAGAGTGCCTTCCAAGCTAATTCCCAACTAATTTTTCCTCCCTCGACCATTCCAGTCACACACACATTCGTTCAACACAAGCATCCGTTTTCGTGATTGTCGGTCACGGTATCGCGGCTTCTTGGAAGCTTTACGCTCATCAGGAAAGCCACCGTTGTTGACTCTCAGCGAAACTTTGCTTTCACACACACAATCACGGTTTCGACAAGTTGTTGGATGAGTTTCCAAAACTTGCCGAAACATAATGGCGAGTTAAGACCCCTTCCCAACTATTCTTATTTTTCGAGAAAGTTCAAAAAAAAACAAAAATCGAGAAGAAGTCTCAACTAGGCATTTTCCTATTAGATACTACTAATTTCACGCGCGAGGTTCGAGGTGTGAGTTTTGTACCAAATATTAAATTACGTTAACTTAAAAACGCGGCGTTAAAAACCCATTTTGTACATTAATAATTTAGTAAATTTACGTTACGAATTAAAACATTGAAATCAAAAAAAATATGTTGTTGTTGCTGTCAAAGTAAGGGTCCGCCTGACCTCATACTTCTTCGGCTCATCCGCCGGCATTTTCGACCTTGTCGAAAGAACTCGTTCTCGATCTCGATCTCGATCACCTGCTTTTGTTGCTTTTGCAAAATAAAGGCTAGGTACACCTGTGGTTGATGAGACCATGGTTGCCCTCAACTTTGCCGATATTTTGCAGCCACAACTAAGGAAAAATAAAACAGCCAAAGGCTGGTTTTTGTTGCGGTAAAAATTTACCGTAACAAACAGTCAATAGGTTTTTTCCTGAACACTTGTTATTTTTAATAAAAATGGTTTAAATCATGAAAATCATGAAAAATAAATTAAACCAGACTTGTAGCAACCATATAATTCGCAGTTGCTTTATGTAGCTCGGATTATATGGTATCTCGATTAATTCGAGAAATATGCGTCAAGACAAGGTGTGATGGTCATCTTCTGATGAGCCCAACCATCACACCGGGGCGAAACGCATAAATGAACACTCTTGCTGGTTTAATTTATTTTTCATGATTTTCATGATTTAAACCATTTTTATTAAAAATAACAAGTGTTCAGGAAAAAACCTATTGACTGTTTACAGCCAAATATTTCTTTTACATATATTACCGAATCGGTATCGTAATATAGAACTCTTTCATTTAACCTCTCCAAGTAGCTATACAGTTTAAGCCAAGCTAAAGCAGTCGTGTAAGCAGCAACACAAACGTTTACTGTCGATAAGGATTCGATTGCTTCTTCTTTCATCTCGAAGTTAACGACAACGTTTTCTTCATTTACAGGAAGAATGTGTAGTACTTCAATTGACGGAACCGTAAGCAGATGAAATAAAGTTGAAGGGTTATTCAGAACGATAGTTTGAAGTTGATTTTCACGTTGTCCAAATTTCCCCCAAAACGAATTCAAGATCAGCTTTGCAAGTGACCTCTTTCCTGGATTGACACATATTTCTGCAAATTCCAACTGAATATTTTCTTTTTCAAGAAAATCAGAAAAATATTTTTCTTTTTCTTGTTAAGATGAACATTCAGCTGGCCATCCAGATGCTTCTTGCTTGATTTTTAAAAACTTGTTCATCATAGATGTAAACAGACCGTCATCAGGATTTCTGCCTGGGTTATATTGGACTACATTATATTCCCAAATTTCAAAAATGGAAAGTATAATGTAGCCTTTTTCAACGGCTTTTATGACCTCGTCAATTATCCAAGTCCCAACCATTGCTCTTTGCTCATCAGTATGAGTACACAATTGTTCATTGTTTTTTTTCATCACTGCGACTTCTACACAATGAAAACATGAGCTTGTCATTTTGTTTCATTGGTAATACCGGATGCAACAGGTTTTCTGGAGGTAAAATTTTGCACTTAATGAGTCCATTAACTCCCTCCAATTTCGTTGTTGCACAGACTGCATCGCCAGTAGTGTGGATCTTAGGGTGGCCAATGGGAAATTTTCCGTTCTTACAAACCCAAGGGTATAGAGAACATACATCTATGTATTTGATTTCTTCACCTTTTTTACATTTGTAGAAACTGACAGTGTTTCCGGTTCGTCCACCATAAAAAGCATCGCGGGGGTTTAGGGGGGAACTTTGAATCAGTGGATGCATATTTAAAAAATTTAATTGATCTCTACCAAATGATTTCAGACGAGCTTGCAAAACACAAGACCACATTTCAATTACCTCGTAGTTGAAATTTCTCAATCTTTCAGTTTTAGCAATGGTTCTTTCATACCTCTGATTTAATGTATCATTTTCGTTTTCGTGTAGAGGTTCATCCCGTTTGTGCTTCAAACAGGTAGGGTGACCATGGTAATAGCATCCATGGAATTCAAAAATCTGTTTAGTTTTTTCACAAAAACCATCAACTTTTACACCGTGTATAACTACCTCTTTGCCTCTATACGAATGTTGGATAGTTATGTTCCTTTGCTGTTCTTCCCAAATCATCCACTTGATAGCTTCTGTTGACTGGTTGTCAATGCATCTGTATCCTTTTTTAGGTATTAACCCGATGGTGTTTGGCTTAAGAAAGTTACGTCTATATAAAAGATTGCAAGCTGAAGCAATCGTTACCGATTCTAAAAATGGTTCAACGTTACATTGGGTAGAAATAATTTTCTAAATTGCAAGCAAGCCCCCGTCAAAATTTTGACATCACTCTTGCAGTATTCTACAAGTTCTTGCTTCATTTCAAAAGAATCATTTTGATGTTCTGAATGCCATTTTAAGAGGCTTAGTACTGTTTTCTCTAAGACATAGTTTAAAATGAACTGATGATCGTAGGCTTGACCATTGTGGGCAATCACAACCACATTTTTAAA
The DNA here is from genome assembly GCA_920104205.1 of Eupeodes latifasciatus. Lineage (NCBI taxonomy): Eukaryota > Metazoa > Arthropoda > Insecta > Diptera > Syrphidae > Eupeodes > Eupeodes latifasciatus. Next base: position 38,351,409 of record OV049927.1, read on the forward strand.
TTTTTTCCGAATTTCAAGTATATATTGAACAAATTAAGGTACAACGTCTTCTCCTTGTAGAACGTTCAATGACAATTTACAATATTTACAGAAATGCAAATCAGGATACTCCACGCAATGACTACTTTTGGTTTGAAACACGCATAAATTTGGTTCATGTTTTGTTATAAAAGCTTTGTTTGTTGTTGTTGCTTTATCTCCGTCATTCCAAATTTTTTCTCCAATTACTTTTTCTTGGCGACTTTCTAGATCATAAAATACATACAAGAAATTTTTCAAATCAGGTTTTCTCGTATTAGGTATAATGAAACACTTATGGTCTTCAGGAACATGTACCTTACAGTTCTTGCAAAAGAACTCTCCACAAATATGTTGTCGACTTCCTCCATAGGATTTTAAACAAGCAAGACATCTTTTTATTTGCTCACAGATAGACTGTTTTCCTGACGAGCCGCTCGTTTTGTAGTTGTCATAGCATCCTGTTCCTTTAAAATTTCGATTACAGTCTTGACAAAGAATTTTTTTCGGTGTTTCTTCACATTTTGGAGAATACTGGCATTGCGAACATAGACCAAGACAGCCATGATGAACATCTTTCGTGTTAAACGGAGAATGACAAATCTCGCAGTAATAACCACAGCAAAATACGGCGGTTAAGGCAGTTATTACATTGTAATGATTATTGTAATACATTAAATGTATTTTTTTATCACCAATGTCGTTTGAAACCCCTTCGTAAATTATTTTGCGACCCTTCGTTTTGTATTCGTAGACTGTTATTTTGTAATTTTTTAAATGAGCTTGAAATGATTTCAACTCATTTATTCTACAGCCGCCTGGTGGTATATTGATTTGAGCTTCGTTTAGTAGTTTTATGGCTCTCTCCGTCTGAATTTTCCCCGTGTCTCTTCTTATATTGACCAAATTATCTTCCTTGTCTGCGTATGCCTTCCCTACAACCAAAGCTCGAGGCAGACATAAATTGTCTTTGTTTTTAATTACTATTATTCCCTGGCGACGGCAACATTCTTCATGGAACGAGTTGAACATAACAGAGGATTTTTTATTATTTCCTTCACCAGCTGGCATCTTTACGGAGGTAACTGACAAGCAAAAATTATCCGAACTCAATGCTCCAAATCGAAAGGAAAAACTTCAATCAAATGTATCTATCTATTATGGATGAAGCTGAACAAAAAGGATTTAAAAGACCCCAACAAGTTTCCTAAACAAGTCAGAAATAAACTAAACAATGTTATAAAATTTTTTTTCAAATAAAAAGTACAACAACAAGTTTCAATAATTTTTTTGATTTCATAATTTTGAACAGAATTGTTTGAATGACAACATTGTCTTTTAAATCCATATGGCAAAGAGCTATGGTCTTCAAGAAAACGACGTTTTTCCGATTTGGCTTTGTAGGTTTTAACTTCTGGTATGGTAAGTACTTGATGGTTTCTTGTCCGACGAATATTATTAGATTTAATAATAATGCTTTCACTATCTGAGGAAGAACACGAATTTAAAACAGTGTCTTTAATGGAATCAAAGTTGATTTTTTGCGATGATTCATGATTGAGAAAAATCCCCTTCACTTTGCAGACAGCGTGTTCCATCTTGTCTTTTGTACTGAACACTTTAAATGCATAATTTTTAGGACCTCCGCTGACGAATCTTGTTATATAACTTCCGATAACATCGATAAATTGACCAGTAGGAGGTTCAAATTCCCCCTGACGACTTACATATATTTTTAATAAAAATGGTTTAAATCATGAAAATCATGAAAAATAAATTAAACCAGCAAGAGTGTTCATTTATGCGTTTCGCCCAGGTGTGATGGTTGGGCTCATCAGAAGATGACCATCACACCTTGTCTTGACGCATATTTCTCGAATTAATCGAGATACCATATAATCCGAGCTACATAAAGCAACTGCGAATTATATGGTTGCTACAAGTCTTCAGAGAAGATAAATTGTAGCATTATGTTTATTGCCGTGCTATAGACTTCTTTGAAAAAGAAATATTTGACTGTAAACAGTCAATAGGTTTTTTCCTGAACACTTGTTATTTTTAATAAAAATGGTTTAAATCATGAAAATCATGAAAAATAAATTAAATCAACTTTTTATCAATGCATCTGTATCCTTTTTTAGGTATTAACCCGATGGTGTTTGGCTTAAGAAAGTTACGTCTATATAAAAGATTGCAAGCTGAAGCAATCGTTACCGATTCTAAAAATGGTTCAACGTTACATTGGTTAAGAAATAATTTTCTAAATTGCAAGCAAGCCCCCGTCAAAATTTTGACATCACTCTTGCAGTATTCTACAAGTTCTTGCTTCATTTCAAAAGAATCATTTTGATGTTCTGAATGCCATTTTAAGAAAGTATTACGCTCTTCCGACCTCATAGAATTAGCACTGTAATATTCTATTGCTGGCAATGTTCCTTTGTATTCTTCATTTTCAATAGTGTTGAAGAGGTATGGAAAGTAACCTTTCTTTAAAACAGGTGGCAAGTCGAATGCCTTTGGGAGTTTTGATAAGGCCATAGGAAAGTAGTTTATTGAGTCGATAAATTTTACATTTCCTATTAACATCAATATTATCTTTGTTCCTCGCATAATCAATTCAGGGCTTAGTACTGTTTTCTCTAAGACATAGTTTAAAATGAACTGATGATCGTAGGCTTGACCATTGTGGGCAATCACAACCACATTTTTAAATTTTTTCCGAATTTCAAGTATATATTGAACAAATTTAGGTACAACGTCTTCTCCTTGTAGAACGTTCAATGACAATTTACAATATTTACAGAAATGCAAATCAGGATACTCCACGCAATGACTACTTTTGGTTTGAAACACGCATAAAATTGGTTCATGTTTTGTTATAAAAGCTTTGTTTGTTGTTGTTGCTTTATCTCCGTCATTCCAAATTTTTTCTCCAATTACTTTTTCTTGGCGACTTTCTAGATCATAAAATACATACAAGAAATTTTTCAAATCAGGTTTTCTCGTATTAGGTATAATGAAACACTTATGGTCTTCAGGAACATGTACTTTACAGTTCTTGCAAAAGAACTCTCCACAAATATGTTGTCGACTTCCTCCATAGGATTTTAAACAAGCAAGACATCTTTTTATTTGCTCGCAGATAGACTGTTTTCCTGACGAGCCGCTCGTTTTGTGGTTGTCATAGCATCCTGTTCCTTTAAAATTTCGATTACAGTCTTGACAAAGAATTTGTTCGGTGTTTCTTCACATTTTGGAGAATACTGGCATTGCGAACATAGACCAAGACAGCCATGATGAACATCTTTCGTGTTAAACGGAGAATGACAAATCTCGCAGTAATAACCACAGCAAAATACGGCGGTTAAGGCAGTTATTACATTGTAATGATTATTGTAATACATTAAATGTATTTTTTTATCACCAATGTCGTTTGAAACCCCTTCGTAAATTATTTTGCGACCCTTCGTTTTGTATTCGTAGACTGTTATTTTGTAATTTTTTAAATGAGCTTGAAATGATTTCAACTCATTTATTCCACAGCCTCCTGGTGGTATATTGATTTGAGCTTCGTTTAGTAGTTTTATGGCTCTCTCCGTCTGAATTTTCCCCGTGTCTCTTCTTATATTGACCAAATTATCTTCCTTGTCTGCGTATGCCTTCCCTACAACCAAAGCTCGAGGCAGACATAAATTGTCTTTGTTTTTAATTACTATTATTCCCTTGCGACGGCAACATTCTTCATGGAACGAGTTGAACATAACAGAGGATTTTCTATTATTTCCTTCACCAGCTGGCATCTTTACGGAGGTAACTGACAAGCAAAAATTATCCGAACTCAATGCTCCAAATCGAAAGGAAAAACGTTGTTTTTTTTTTTTTTTTTTTATTTTTATTTAAATTATATATTATTTATCTAAAACAGTTTTTTTGAGAATTTAACAGAAGATCATTTTCAAAAAAGAGGGTCGGAAAGTTGGTATTTACCTCTTCACTCAAAACGTTCATCTTCTGTTTCCTCCCCTTCTGTTTATGCTGCTGTTGTTGTTGCTGTAGCTGCTGTTGCTGTAGCTGTTGTTTCAGTTGCAGCTGCTGTTCTAACTGCTGCTGTTGATGCAATTGCAACTGCTGCATCTCTCCATAAGGCCCCACCACCTCAAGGCATCATTGTCCAAGCTGTTCGATGTGTCCATCATCCAGCTGTGCGTTGCACCGTTTTGGGAGGAAAACCTAAATAAAAGAAAAAAATTGTGGGTAAGGTTTCAACCTAGGAAGATTAAGATTTATTTACCTTATAGTCTTCCAATTCGACCATTATCTGGTCCCCAAATTTGGTGCAAAGTCTTTTTGCACTGGTGATTGGGAAGCGTTTTTTTTGTATAAGTTTACTCAAACTTAAAATTTTCTTCGTTTTTTAAGAAGAATTAGCGTTGCTAACGCTTACGGCTGATTTTATTTTAGAAATGAACGACATTTTACGTTTTGAAGGGAATTGTTAACTAAATTGAAAAACCTCAGAACGTTTGCTTTTATAAAAGAAATTTCCTTCTACACATTTGTATCTTTTCTATTCCAAATCCCCAAAGCAGTGCAATCAATACACATAATGATACCTACTCACTAGGCACAAACAATATAAAACAATTAAATAAAAAAAAAAACACCAAAATCCACAACCACTTTTCAAAAAAAAAAAAAAAAAAATGCAACAGTTACTCTTATCAGATTTAAATTCAAATTCCTCTTTTGGAAAATCTTTTATTTCTGTTTTCCTCATATTCATGACAACTTTTTTTACATCAAAGATCACCCCCGAAAAAAGGATCACCAGCTCAGCTCATCAGTGTAATAAAATTAATTCACACCTTTTTACATCAAAGGGCACACCCCCGTAAAAGTCAGTGTAATAAAAGTCATTAATAAAACCCAATTTACTCATTTGCATAATTTGGTTAGTTTAAAAATCCAACACTTCATTATCAGACTTGGATTTATGTACCTACACATTTGTATCTTTTCTATTCCAACCCCCACAAGAAAAAAGGATCACCAGCTCAGCTCATCAGTGTAATAAAATTAATTCACACCTTTTTGCATCAAAGGGCACACCCGCGTAAAAGTCAGTGTAATAAAAGTCATTAATAAAACCCTATTTACTCATTTGCATAATTAGGTTCCCAGTCTGAACCGTCCCATATCCTACTACGGGCACTTTGAACCAATGTCCAGAATTCTTCGTCACTGCAATGCTGTTATGCTAGTCTTCGACTTAACATTTCCAAATCCCATCTGAAAGATACCCTTTACTTTTTCCCATTTTGAGTCCGAATTCCTCGTCCCTTTTAATTTTAAGTCTAATAAAATCAAAATTGTTAGTTCTTGTATATTAAAGAGCTTCTATGTGGGCCTTAGGGCCCACATGAATTAATGTTGAAAACTGATAACAAGAACAAGAACAAAAAAAATATATAGTGTTAAGTTAAGTTATGTTTAGTTATAGCTTATATTAAGCTGAATAAATAAAAAAATAAATAAATAAATAAGCCACCACATAATCATCGATTAAACATTGGTTCACCTACTGTTCTCCTGGGTAATTTGAATCTACCTCAATTATGGAACGGTACACGTTTGGTCATCAAAAAGATCACCGGAAATATTCTTAAAGCAACCATTTTAGGCGCCAGTTATAGTTACCATTGAAATCAATCCGGAAAATTGTTTGAATCGATATTTAACGGTGTTTCTCTTTGATTAGAAATGAAAATTATATACTGATCGATCGGAATCACACAAAGAATTTTTTTTTTGAGAACAAAAAATTGTAATTACGCATTTATTTTTCTCCGCGCGCGCCACTTACTCGAAATCATTTTTAAGACATAATGGCAAACACTTATCTGTATAAAAAAGGTGAATTCTTGGTCATAAATTTATATTATATGCGTTTAAATTTTTCTTGAAAACATAACGTCTAAAAAACACATTTATGTCACTATGTCTTTTTGTAATTTATATTCTGGTAATCCTAATTTTGGACATGTTTTAGCCAAACAACTCTAATACGAGCAGGACCAGGATTTCTATGCAAATGCTTATTTGGTGACAACAGTTGCATAAATATTGTTGTCGAAACCCTTCAATTTTTAGAAAATTTAAGAACACACTCATTTCAACTTTATAAAGCTCATAGAAAATGTGTAGTATCTTAAAGTGAGTAATATTTTAAACTAAAATCAATTAAATAGAAAAGAAAAACAATGATTCCAATATTATGACATTAAAATGACAATTTCGATATTTATACGATACGAGAAGTTCCAAAAAATAAATTCAAGTCCATCTGCGAATCATCAATTGGGTTCTGTAATTAACATTCGTATTTTCGGAACTATGTTACAATATATTATGGATGCTCTTAAAAAACAGAATGAATGCTCTAATTTTGTCCGGGTAAGTTGAAAAGTTTATTATTTCTTAAGTTTCTATTATTTAGATTGAATTATTTCAAACTTTTATTACAATTCTTTTTTATTGTTCTACCCATCATTTTAGTAGTACCCGTAGCGTGATGGTTAGTGCGTTGGACTGTCATGCTAGGGGTTTTGGGTTCAATCCCTGCCTGTGCCACCTAACTTTTTTCACGGGTACTGTCTCTTGCGAGGAATTGACAAATCCTCCAAGAGTAACTCTTGTCATGAAAAGTGCTTTCTCAAATTAGCCGTATGGATTCGGCATATAAACTGTAGGTCCCTTCCATCTCTGACAACATTACTCGCACACAGGGATGGTTGAGAGTTGTAAGTCACTAGGCCCTGGTCCTTCATGGACTGTTGCGCCACCTAACTTATTTTTTTTACCCATCATTTTATTCATACCTATATGAAAAGTTTGGCTTTAAGAAGTTTTTTTTTAAGTTTTTATAATATTTAATCACTGTTTATTCTACCAATTTTTCTGAATAACTATATTCTGGTTTGCTACGGTAACGAGTTCAAATTTAGTGAATTCATTCGTTTGAGTTTGAAATTGACAGTTATCACAGAAAAACCTGGCCTAAATTTCCTTGAAATAAAAAAAATGCGTTTTTTCTCATCTAGTGAATTTGGTACTTGCTGTCAAAAACTTTATTTACTTTTAGATTAATATCAGAAACAGCTTTGCGTAAGATCTGGGATCCCAAATTAATTCAAAAAATAAATGTAGGCATGGTATGGTATGGTATGGCATGAAAGAATAGTCTTTTTTTTTAAATTAACTTTTGGGGTTATTTATCATTTTATCAACTAATTATTTAATTTTTCTTTAAACTTAAAAAAGCATCCAATATCCTTAACTTGCTCACGTATGAAAAGAGCCTGTCTATAAATATTTCCTTTATTTTAAGATTTAAAAATGTATCTGCAAAATTTTCTTTTCAAAAATTTAAGTGTTATTTGGTTTTTAAAAAAAAGTTATTTTGTATTTTTAATTAATTTTTGGTATATAAAATTTTCTAATTTGAGTTTAAAAATATTTTGTAGTATGCAATTATTTTGAGCTTATTAACTTCCCATTGAAAGTTATTGTTATCGGTCTGATTTGTCGACTTGAAAATATTGACAATTCTTGACGTTTCAAGGTTCACTTTGTTCGACCATCTCTTCCATCGTAATGTCATGTAAAAATGCTGGTTTTCGACCCTATATACAAAATACAATTATCAATTTTTCCAAAAACAAAATTCCAATGATTTGTTTCAGTGATAAAAACAAATTATAATTTGCCACTAAGTGTACTTAGATATATCCAATTTTTGTGTACCATAAATATAAAAACCGCAAATTCACTGATTTTTTTACATTATTTTAATTTTAATCTTGCATCGCCTTATTTAGCAGTTTTTTTTTTATAATAAATTGATAAAGTTGGACCTAAATCTATACCACAAAAAATACATGGACACCATTTTCAAATTATTTCAACAAAATTGTCTAATAGTACGAGTCAGACAGTCATTCAGATCAGTATAGTAGAATTCTTTGACTTAATAAAATAATGTTTTCATTATTTCGATGTGTTGTACTGATTTTCTTAACGTTTTTTTTCATAATTAATAACGTCGTCAATGCCCAACGAGCACAACGCGGACAGAGATTACGTTTATGTTCAATAGTTAGTGTTCCAAATTCTGTAGTGCGCTTTAAGCATAATTATAAAATTATGCGTATAAGTTGTGTGTCAGGATTTACTTTGCAAGGAAGTAATATTGTCGGTTGTGAAAACGGCAAATGGAATGCAGAAATTTCAGTTTGTACAAGTAAGAATATGATGTTTCTTCAAAAAAACTTTTTTTTTTTAATAAACTATGAGGAACCACAGTTATGTGGGAATTGATTCAACTAATAATTCTTAGTTTAAAGTTATGCATGTTAACAATCTAAAATGGATTTCTTAACATATATAATAAAATATAAGGAAAAACTCAATAAAATAGGAATGGTTTCTGTATTTAAAATTATATTTTCCGGCTTGGTGTATGGTCGATTAGAATAAATTATGTTGTTTTAATTTTAAATGCAAAAACAGATAACACAGAATTCAAGAAAAAAAACACAACCACCACTCACTAACCGTCTCATTAAGATTTAAAAGGTTTTGGACCTGGTGATAAGCGAGCATATAATTATCGTATTCCAAATGTGCCCACGAGAGATAAAAGTGGATATAATTCATACGATAAAAAGAAAAAAAGGACAGAAAAATTAATTACTTCATAAAATAATTTTGATTTTTTAATTTTAATTCAATTGAATTTCGAATGTTTTCCTTGCTATACAAAACTTTTAACTATTACACATTTTGTAAAATATAAGAGAATACACTTTTTTCAAATTCGAGGCATATGCACCTTAAATCGTAGTCTGGATCAGAAATCATAAGTCATTATGGAAATTGTAGAAAACTTAGTAAGGTGCTAAAATTAATTGAATTGTACTCGTATCTGAAAGAAAAGCCCTTGTGCTTGGCGAAATCACCATGTATTGTTTGGATTGTGTGGCAAAGAAAAACATAATTTTGTTGGCTATAATAATTTGATATCCTAGAATAGTACTAAAGATTCTTTGTTACAGAACTTTATTTACTTTATTTTCATTTACTTTGAAGCCACTTTTAAAGTGCATTTATATCTTTTCTTATTTCAAACTCAGCAATTCTCGTCATGTAGGTGGGAAAAACAAATTTCTTCCTTTCTTCTATGCCGGTATTTGACAATTGAAAACTGTCGACTTGTTTAATAGAAATTTAACGGTTATGGTTTGAGGAAGTGCAAGTGTCATCTTATCGGAAGGGTCATCTTAACCTTTTGTGTTCTGGAGGTTCAAACAAAAGTTCCTGAAAAAATTACTTGGTTTCAACTTGAAAGAAAAAAGGTGAAGCAGATCTCCTTTGCCTTCTTTACTCAAAAGTATGCAACATTCAAAAAAAAAATAAACAAGAAAAATCTTGGCCAAAACAACAACTTTATAAAATCTATTATATTCATTTAACATTAACATTTATTTGAATATGCACTTTCAAAAACTTTAGTTTTTAAAGTACATATTAAAAATGTAGGTACATACATACATATATGACAAAATGAGTTTGCAGTATATCACACTAAAATATTGTATGCACGTATGTATTTACTTAAATTGGATATATTATTTTTTAAAGAAATATCCGTATCAATAACTTTGTGTTGAGAAAAGTTAACTTAAATTGTAAGAAGTGTCCAAAAGCCCTATTAAGCTAAACGTATTATTGTATTGCATAATATAGACCTGGCTTCCAACTAGTCCTGGAGTAGATATCACTATCTCTGACAGGTCTTCACACAGACATCATGAACCAAAATAAAATCTTTTAAGGACCAAGAAAGGGAAGAAATCAACAGACAGTCACAAATATCTGGTAAATATTCTGGAGCCTCAAACTGATTCTAGAGCTGTACCAAAGTATAGAAACACGAAAATTCTTCTTTGACTCCACTATTCTACCGGTAATATATTAACATACCATACACCTATAACAGCATAGCCAAGGTAGAACTATACAAACCAATGAGAGAATTCAGCTTTGTTTACTCTTCAACCTCGTGTTGGAAAACGGAAACCAACACTATGAACCATCTAGTAGACAAACAATCATCAACAAGTCCACACAACTACTGCCTTAAGTAGATGACATTGACATCATTGTAAGAAGCCAACAAGCTGTTCAGGACTCATTGATACCGATTGAACGATCCGCAAAAAAACTGGGAGTGCATATAAATGAGGGAAAAACAAAGTACATGGTGGTTTCGTAAGTTGGAACATTTTGCTCTAATCTTTTACCTACCTAGGTTCAGTAGTAACATCTAATAATAAAAATAAGAAGAAATACACTGGTGTCTGCTAAGAGCCAACAGTACCTACATACATAGCTTTTCAATACATAGTATGGAATCTCCAGTGAGAAACATGCGTCATACATTAAAGTTTCAACCAAATGTCAAACTATAAAAAAAAATTAAAAACAGAATTGGTTGCATAGTGTGACCAATGAAAATTTTCTGAAATTTATCTAAAGACTTCCAAATTAAAAAAAATAGAACACATTACAAATATTTCTCAAATGTTTCTAGAATGTTTCCGAAATGTTTTTCAAGAAAGAGGCTGTGATGCGACCCACACTGATAACTTCCTATCCTGTCTTTCGATTTGCCTTGCTAAAAACTTTAAGCAAATATTCTAAAATATCTTTCTTTGTTCTCCTAATACTTTAGTGGAAAACCATTACTTATCAGTTGTTTGCTATTTTTGTAGGTTTTCGTTTTTTTTTTGTTAAAAAAAAGTTGTCAATTGAATTTTTCGAAAAAATTAACAAAAAATTACTAACAATATTTTCCATAATGTGAAAATCTTTTCAGAATCTAGTTCTTATATAAACAAATACAAATCAGGGGTATTTTTGATAGTCAAATTTGACTATCATTTTCATTCCGTCTGTGTAAGATGATTCAACTCAATTCAATTCGATTGAACAATTTCAGATTAGAATTGTTAAAATTCATTGTTGCCATGGTGAAATTTTATTTGGTTCCTATAAAATATTTAAATAAAAGTATCAAATTGGCTGTGTTTAAATAAAATTCATACTTTTCTTGTTTTTTTTTCGAATGTCGTAAGCTTTGTGTTTTTTTTAATGAAAAAAAGCTAGCTAAGAAAATATTCCACTAGTTTGTGTAGGCGTCTAGTAGCTCTATTCGGCATAAACATATCTGTTGGAAAATGACTGTCATATTTTTGTTGTGACAACTTTTTAGGTATCAATTTGACTATGACCTTAGCCGATTCCACCCCAGATTTTTCTGAGAAAATTTAGCACAGAATAAAATCATTTTAAAGCCAATACCTTCATTTATTCACAAGAAATCAAGAATCGAATATCAAGTTTCACCAATATTGCGTACTATTTTTTGTGGATTTTAATTTTTATGAAAAAACTGACTGTAGGATTTTTATAAAAAAAAAAATAATTAGATTTTTCTCAAAATTTGACCAATTGTCAAAAACGTTATTCTTTGTTGCATAAAATTATTTTTTCGATAAAATCATTTTCTGTTCGTAATATATTCAAGGTGACAAATATTTTTTTACTTTTTTTGATTTAAAGAACCGTTAATTGTTGGTATTACAATTACGTACAATTTAATTCAAGTCTCTAGCGTTATTGATTCGTGAGATATTTTGGGTTAACCAAAAGTTTAAATTTTTTATTAAATTGCTATGGTAAAAAAACCACACTCAATTTTTTTGAGAGTCCTTTCTGTATCTTTCTGAATTGTTATCTGTATAACACAATTTATTTGAAGTCGATATCTCTACTGGTTCTTGATATATGGACGAAGAAAAAAGTCCCGAACGTACGGACGTATGGACATACGGATGTACGAATACACACACACACACAGATACATATCTCTCTAAAAATCTTTTATTTCGATTCTAGGCACCTTGAAACTTCGAGAAATTTCAAAATGTTCAATTTGAAAAATCAGACAGATTGCAATAACTTCCTATGGGAAGTTATCAAATGAAAAAGGTCCTGAAAAGCTCCTTCTTATAATGGGCCGACCTACGGTGACGACTATTTTAATAGCCATAGCACGGTTGATAAAGCTATCTGTGTCACAAAAGATGATATTAGTTTTTGTCGATGCCGTGAATTAAAGCCAAGTGAAAGAAGACCAAGTTTCAAAAATTGTCCTAGTTAAACTTTACAAAAGTGAAATAAGATTAATTTTCGGAAGTTGGTCATATTGCACTTTAGACCATTTTTAAATAAGGCCAAATTATTTTGGAAAATAAATAAAAACTTATTTTAACCAAAGGAAAAGGAATTTGTAATACTGTGTGTTAATCAAGTTTCTAGAGCAAATAAAAATCTTTCCTTTTTTTGTTGCTTAAAAATTCTGAAATAGTTTTATTTGATATATACATATAAAAGGTAGTACAAAAAATATATTTAATTTATACCTTGGTTTACAATTCAAGTGATATTTTTCAAGTGATATTTGTTCTTTGTGCAGCAAGAGAAAAAAAAAAGAAAAGAATTTGTCATGAAAAATAGGTTACGTTGAATTTTTTTTGCCCATGAGGCAATTAGATGCAATCATTATTACAGGGTTGGAAAAGGTAAGCTGATGTCCATTCTTTGCGGAAAGATGGCGTTAACATTACCGCCCCCAGTAAGCTGACTGCAATCTGCATCTGCCTTACTTCCTTGCTCTTTGCTGGTAACGTCCAAGACCGCCAGTTTCGCTGCATGTCGTTCGTACAGACCAAATTTGGTTTGAATCTTTGCTCGGCGTACCTGTCCATCTTTAGCAATCACCATATCTACAACACGTCCCTTTGGCCAACAGTTTCTTGGCAGATCATTGTCCACTATGACAACCAAATCGCCCTTAGCGATTGGCTTAACTTTACTGAACCATTTCGACCTTCGATTAAGAGTGGTCAGGAAAGCTTTCACCCATTTCTTCCAAAAAAGTTCAGCTAAAATTTGTGATTGTTTCCAGCTCCTTCTAAATTCAAAATATTGTAGATCACAGGGTGGTTTTGAACCGTTTGAGGTACCAAGAAGAAAGTGGTTCGGAGTTAACGCTTCATCGTCAGCTGAATCTAGCGATACAAATGTTAAAGGCCTTGAGTTTATAACGTACTCAACTTCAATAAGGGCACAACGCAAGCTTTCATCTCCGATTTTTCTTGAGGAAAGTATTTGGTAAAGTACGGTTTTTATTGATCGTACCAGCCTTTCCCATGCACCGCCCATGTGGGGAGCTGACGGTGGGTTAAACTTCCACTTTAATTCTGCTGTCATGAACTCATTAGCAACCTGCCCCAAGTCAACATTTTTCAACTCTTCTCGGAGCACTTTCTCCGCGCCTCTAAAGTTTGTCCCGTTGTCACTATATATTTCCAGCGGTGTACCACGACGAACGATGAAAGAATCTGTAGTCAAACTGTGTGCTATCTCTATGTGCACCGCTCGAATTGTCAGGCACGTGAATAGTGCACCCAGTGTACCCAGGTTGAGGGGAAAATCACCATTCTTGCCGATTTTTTTCAACCAAAGGGGAAAAAAAGGGGACGGGAATAAGTAAGGGGAAAAAATCCAAAAAAGGGGAAAACAGCTTAAAACTTTAATGAAAACAAAACTTCGTAATAAGACATCTAATTTTACCTTAAGTGGAATATTGCATACTAAAGCTCTACTTAAAAAAGATAGTTGCTATGAATTTGTTGTGGAAAAAGATTGTCTTGTACTACATAACAATTCCATGTACAAATATGTAATAACATAAACTCATATGTGATAAAACATTTATTTATTTTTTTTTTTCAAAGTATGTTTTTACTTTTTGTACTTCTATTATTTATTTCTCCAAATCAGTTGTAAACTGTATTTATAAACTGAAGGACCTTTTTGAATTGTATTTCTTTAGGTTATTATTTATTCTACTCCATTGTGATGGGACTCATAAAAAAAATAATGTTTTTTTCTCCTTTTTAATTGTTTTTCTTTTTGTATGAATATGTATAAAAAAATAAACAATACAATTTTATAAAAATTACATGAAAATCTTAATCACTTTTTTTCGGGGGAAAATAAGGGATTTTTTTTCGTTCAAGAAGAAAAATAAGTGTTTTGGTGTCAGAAAAAGGGGATTTTGTTTTTGAAAACCTGGGAACACTGAGTGCACCCCATCTTTTCTCGTTCCGCCTTCCAACGCTGACGATAATCAGAGCAAAGAAGTCCACTCCAACAAATGAGAAAGGTTTACAAAACGCTCCTAGCCTTGCCCTTGGCAAATTAGCCATTTCTGGAACTCGCGGGCGAACATTTTGAATTTTACAAACTTGGCAAACTTTTCTTACAGACTTTAATAAAACTCTGAGCTTTGAAATGTAAAATGTTTGTCGTATTTCATTCAAGACCGTCTCGTGGTTCACGTGATGGTATTTACGATGGTAAGCGTCAACTATCAAGTAAATAATATACTGCGAATTTGGAAGAATAACAGGCGTTCTGCAGTCCATTGAAGCAAAGTCGGCGAAGGCAATCCGCCCTTGCATTCTCACAACTCCAGTTTCATCCAAAAAGGGGGAGAGCTTTCCAAGGGCGCTACTTTTTGAAATAAATGGTGTTTTTCAGCGCTTCTATTTAAGATATTTATTTCTTCAAAATAGACTTCTGATTGGCATTGTCGATAAAGAAGCATTTGAGACCTTTTGATTGCTGTCGACGATATAACAACACGACCTATTCCAAAGTCACAGCTTTTAAGATTTTGCTTCAGCTGTTCAATAAGACTTAGTGCTTTCGTACTTCCTTCTTTACGCCTATTAACATTTAGTTTTAATTGGTCAATATACATGAAGACATAGGCCACAGAACGTAATAAACTTCTCCATGTTCCATAACGATTTACATCAATCAACTTAATAGCGTTTTTGACTTCGTTGATTTGTAGCAGATGTGGCCGAACTTCGGTCTCGTCGGGTTTTTGGATTGTAGGCATCTGTGGCCATTCATTTGGGTTTTCATGTAAGAAGGCAGGCCCCTTAAACCATTCATCTGATGCATCCCAGTCAGGATCGGAGTTCCATTTCGTGGCTTTATCTGCCACATTCAGTTTTGATGGAATCCATTCCCAATCCAAAATGCTCGATGATTCTAAAATCTCACCTACTCTATACATCACAAACTGCTGGAATTTTCGAGGGTCAGTACGAAGCCAAGAAAGCACAGTCTTTGAGTCAGACCACAAGAACTTTTGACTAATTGAGAAACTATGTGCGTTACAAATAGAGTTCATTAGCCGTACTTGTTTTAATTTGGTCGCCTTCAGCAATTCGAAAATACGACACTGCCGCATAAGCGTTTTCGCTGGCGTCGAAAAACGTGTGAAGCTGAATGGATATTCCAGTTTGCCTTAGGTTCAAGGAATAGCATCTTGGGATCTGTAATTCAGTTACTCTAGGCAACAGCATCTGCCACCGCGACCACCTACAACGCTAGAGGTAGCTCCTCATCCCAGTCCAACTCGATTCTCCAAATGTATTGCAAAAGAACTTTAACAAACACTAAAAAGTGAGATAGAAATCCCATCGGATCAAATATTGACATTAATATTTTAAGCACCTCACGTTTCGTTGGTACTTTTGTATCACAAAGTACTTTTCGATTCAGGCTATTAAAGTTTAAAATGTATGTAAAAGTGTCAGCCGAAGTATTCCAATGCATGCCCAAAACTTTCTCGGTTACAACCATGTCTGTGTCATTCATCCCAAAGGCTTTGGTAGTATTTGATTTCTCGCCTTCTTCTCGCATAGCGTTGAGAACCGTTGATGAATTAGACATCCAGTTTCTTATATGAAACCCTGCATTTGCGTGGATATACTTCACGTCCTTTGCAAGTTGAATAGCTTCTTCTATGGTGTCTGTGCTATCTATGAAATCATCCACATAATGGTGCTGTAATATTGCTTCAACTGCTCTTGGCTTACGGCTCGCGAAACTTATAGCATTTTGATTCTTTACATAGTGAGCAATACACGGGGAGCACGATGCACCAAAGGTCAAAACTTGCATCTCGTAAACACTGGGTTTGCCAATATTCTCGTCATCTCTCCATAGAAAACGCTGCACTGACCTATCTGGTTTACACACACGTACCTGATGAAACATTTCTGCTATGTCGCCGCAGATAGCAAATCTTCCACATCGAAAACCATAAAGTACGGATGTGATTGGGACCAACTGGTCTGGTCCTTTCATAAGAAAATCGTTGAGAGACACACCATCACATTTGGCAGCTGCGTCCCATACGGTTGTGCCCACTGGTACGATGGAATAGGCAATCCCTTCATATATGGATATCGATTTTTAAAAACTTGACTTGAAATTGATTGCGTTGGTAAACCCAAACTTCTAACTGTGCGAGCATTCCGAAGAGTGTACCTCTGGCTTCCTTCATTGCATCCTGAAATGCCTAAAGCGACTATTCTTGAGTTCTTCTCAACGCACGTAGTTTCGGATGTCCACCTCAAACAAAGCTCCTCGGACCTACCGGGAAGATTTAGCTCATCAGAAAGTTCTTCATCTACCAATGTTAAAGACGAGCCTCCATCTAGGAAAGCAAAAGTTTCAATAGATTTATCGTTCACGTACAGTGTCACCGGTATAATACTAAACAATACATTTGTGATGTTCTTATTGTCACCGCGTTCGGAGTGGCATCCCAAAGTGGAGTTTCCCGACTGCTGCCTGATTGACGGTCCTCTAACATCAGAGGCGTCTCCGGTTTTATGCAAAAGCTTATGATGTCTCAGAGCACATCCATCTATCCCACATAATGTTGTTACCTTGCATCGAGAATGAGGATGCTTTTTCAAGCATGTAGAACACAAATTATTTTTTTAACTATATTCCACCGGTCGGAACGTCCAGTCATTTTAAAGTCATTGCAAGAATCTAGAGTGTGATTGTTATTACAAACATAACATTTCCTGGGCCAATTATTAATGCGAGAATTACTTTCTGCAACTTTAGCTACGTGATGCGTATACAAATGATTATTGCGTTTGTCTCGTTTTTCAACTATATGTCGTACGGTTGGTGTTGTGACCGAACAAGCAGCTTCGGCAATTTCACTCAACCAATTGGAGAATTCCGGCAACGTTGGTTGTTGCAACTCCTTGGAAAACAAAGCCCAGTTTATCAGAAGGCGTGGAGTGAGTTTGTCAACAAATTCTTTAAGAAGCATCGGGTTGTTCAAATGAGCTGTCATCTGCGAAGCTTCCATTGTGGCACACACGTTTTGAATCGCAAGCGCATATTCTATAAGCGTTTCCAACCTATCGGCTTTTGGAGGTGCTTGGTTTTTTGCTTTTGCAATCATGGCGTGAAGTATGTGCTCTGGTCTACCGAATCGCATTCGGAGTGTTTTTATGATGCCTGGTACCATAGTTGGCAGCAAGAGTCGGTTCTTCACCGCTTCGAGGGCACTTCCACGAAGACATTTCTGTAGGCGCAACAAATTTTCAGCATCTGTGTAGCCAGCGATACTGGTGCTGTGTTCAAAGGAGCTAATGAAAATCGGCCACTCTTCTGGGTATCCACTGAACGAGGGTAAATCTTTTGATATTGCTTGTCGAGCTGCCAGCTGAGATGATGAAAGTAAATTGACTTGCCTTGTGGACGAAATACTAGGTTGAGCGTTAGAAATCGCGGCTTCAGTAGGTTTAGTTTGTGTTGGTTGACTTTGAGTTGGTTGACTTTGCATTAATTTGACGTTGCATGGGACAGGTTGCCTCTGAGGCACAAGAGCAGGTTTTGTGGTGGTTGCAGTTCATGATTGTTTACTGCACCAGTTATTGAAGCAGATATATTTTCTTGGTTTACCCACATCTGTGTTAATTGGCTACGATCTACCGACTTACCTTCAATTTTATCCTGTTCCTCATCAGAACTGCTGAACTCTTCCAGGATTTTATACTTTTCTGATAAGTATCGTTGATTATTCGCTTGACGAAGTTGCTTTTCCTCTTCCAAGCGTTTTATAAGCAGGTCTCTCCGCTTTCGGGACTTCGAGGCCTTGGACTTGGCATGTTCGGTGGAGCTGATGGAACGTGGAGGTGAACGTTGGTTTGTAGAGTGTCGACACGTTTCGCAAACCCAACTCCTGTCATTGACTGTAGAGTCCACGTTGACGCACTGGAAATGGAACCAGGCATCGCATTTGTCACATCCCACCATTTCGGGTACGTCGGGCAACGCACAAAGCTCGCAGCTATGCTTTTCCACTGGCGAAGACATCGCATATGGTGTATTCTCGTTAGGCATAGTACCACAAGAATTTTTAAGAATTGTTAATCAAGTTTCTAGAGCAAATAAAAACCTTTCCTTTTTCTTGTTGCTTATAAATTCTGAAATAGTTTTATTTGATATATACATATAAAAGGTAGTACAAAAAATATATTTATTTTATACCTTGGTGTACAATTCAAGTGATATTTGTTCTTTGTGCAGTAAGAGAAAAAAATAGAAAAGAACTTGTCATGAAAAATAGGTTACGTTGAATTTTTTTTTGCCCATGAGGCAATCAGATGCAATCATTATTGCAGGGTTGGCAAAGGTAAGCTGCTGTTCATTCTTTGCGGAAAGATGGCGTTAACACTGTGAGTATAAAAATTGAGTTGCAGTGGACCAAGTTTAGAGTAGTTCAAATTGAGCTGTTCAACGATTTAAGCAAAGATAATGTGATTTCGCCGATTCTTCATCAATCGTTATATTAATTTAAAAAGTTACACGAAGGAACGATCAACAAAAGTGAGTCCCTTTCTCACTCGTCTTTCGGTATCACTACAGGGCTTGAGAGATCCCATTTTAAGGTCGGTTTATTGCGAAATTACGTTAATTTCGAGTTAAGACATTTCATTCTAATAGAAATTTTGTTTTATTTCATTTGGCCCTATTTTACATCACTGTCTAGACTATATTAAACGAGGATGACAAGAAAAGTACAAAAATATTTAAATACATATGCTTTGTGTTTCTTTTCTACATTTTTTTTTTTTTTTTTACAGAAGAAGGGTGTCCAAAACCTGAAACAATACAGAATGGGTTAGTTATGCCAACTCGTTATAAGGCCAATCTTTATTGCAAAGATAATTACAAATTAATTGGTGGTAGAGTCACCTATTGCAATGGCACACATTGGGATCGCCCTTTGGGCAGGTGTAAAGGTAAATATTAAACAAAATTGGATGCAGAATAAAAAATAAACTAAAAATATTTTTAAAAACTATTATTTTATGAATTTAGAAATAAGCAATATAATTCAATTAGCGTGTGATTTCGAATCAGACGATTTATGCGGTTGGTCCCATGACGAAACGCACAACTTCGACTGGAAACGTGTAATGGCAGCAAATTTATTTCAACAACTCCGAACTGGACCACAACACGATCATACAACATTCACAGCTAATTCGGGGCATTATATGTTGATGGAAAGTTTCGATCAGCTGCCACATACGAATGCACGCTTAATTTCTCCAATTTACTCAAAAGCCATTACAAAAACTTATGGATGTTTTCAATTTTCCTACTTTATGTATGGAGCAGCAGTTGAGAGCTTAAACATTTATGTTAAGCCTGTATCGGTGGATATGGAACAAATGTTGCAGGAACCTGGGTGAATTTTTTACTTAACATATTTGCAATATAATATTATCATTATATTATTATTCTTATTTGTATTATTGGGTATGATTATTATCAGTATTTTTAGGACAATACTTTGAGATTATTTAAATAGTTATGTTATTAAAAATTGTCCGCCTCATTCGTTTGACGTTTGTCAACTGTGACGCACGCGCTTAATAGTGATTATCTAAACATTTCAAGTAAAAGAAACTGTAGTAAAATGGAGGGTGAAGATTTCATCCTCCAAAATAATAATAGCAAAAGGCATAAAAAATATCATAATCCATCTAAAACTACAAATAAAAATTCGAATGTGTTTAAAGACGATAACTATTATTTGCCACTACATGTGAAGACCACATGGAAAGTGCAGACATTGATGATAGTGAATCTGTTGTTCTTAAACAAAAAAGTGAAGTGGTTAGATCATTAATTGACAGTCTAAAAATTGAAGACTATCTGCTTAAAAACATTTCATTGGGCCAAAAAATATTATGCAAAAGTTTTGAATCATACAATAAAATTGCAACTGAACATAAATCTAAATCGTGTGAATTTTATACCCACGAAAAGAAAGGTAATAGACCATTTAAAGTTGTCCTATCAGGCCTAGAACTTTACAACGCTGAAGCATTGAAAACTGAACTAATTATGCTTGGTATAAAATGCATTGATGTTAAACCAATTACCTTAAATCCTAACTCTAATTATATTCATTATATATATATTGTTAATATTGAACGTGGTTCTATTAAAATGAATGAGTTGCGCACCAATTACAAAAGCGTGTTCAAAACAATTGTCAAGTGGGATTTCAAGAGACAACAACCTAATAAAATCACACAATGCCATAATTGTCAGATGTATGGCCATGGAGATAGGCACTGTCAGGTAAAAACTTTTTGCTCATTGTGCTCTGGGAACCACAAAACAATCTATTGCACAGCACCACAAACAGCTGTCAAGTGTGCCAACTGCAACGGAGCTCACAAGTCCACTGATGCTTCATGCATTAGTCGACAACAGAGATGGCAGAGTATATTACGTCAGGTAATCTACTCCGTAAACTACGTGTAGTTAATTGGATAAACTACACGTTTGATTTGTTTCATTTACTACCCTATATTTGTTACGTGTGCTACCTTCACAAGAAACGTTAAATTTCAAAAAGAATTTTAAAAAAACGAGTGAATAAGTAACGATCGACAACAATAATAGAGATAAGACAAAAACTTTCATGGCGTTATCGAAAACACGATCTCCCCACAAAACCTGTTTTGATAAATCGGCCGAGAACTAACCATGTTAAATTCACCATGGAAGAATATCCACAACTCCAACAAAAGAGAGGCTAGGTTGCTCCACATAATAATTCTCACCAATTTGCAATAAATCAAAACCATATTGTCATAGCTCGCTCAGATGACCACATAATTGTAACAACAACTACTACTAGTACAAATACACTCGGCTCTGAGAAAAACTGTAGCAGTAACTTACTCTTTTCTACTGATGAAATTTCTTCTCTTCTTAATGATGTATTGTCTAAATTAAGTACTTGTCGTTCTAAATCTGAACAGTTTAATGTAATTACCACTCTTGCAGTGAAATATCTTTATTCAATATGATTAACATCAACCCAAAAATTATCACTTGGAATGCAACAAGCATTCAAAATAAAAAACATGAATTATGTAATTTCTTGATATTTAATAAAATTGACATAGCTTTATTAACTGAAACCTGGCTTAATAATGATAATAACATCGCGATAAATAATTATGCATGCTATAGGCTTGATAGGCAACGTTCAAAAGGGGGTGGGGTAGCTATTTTAATAAATAAATCTATTAAACATTTTGCCATTCCCGGTGTTAAACTTGATATTATTGAAGCTATCGGTATTGAAATAGTATTACAGCATTCAACTAGACTTAGTATTTTTTCTGTGTATTTCCCAGGAGGAAATGGTAGCAATGAGAAGAAAACTTTGTTTAAAAGAGATATATTAAAATTGTTAAGAAGAAATGATAATTTTTTAATCGGTGGTGACTTAAACTGTAGACATCAATCGTGGGGTTGTCTGAGAGCGAACTGTTGGGGTAATATTATATTATTATGATATTATTGCATTTAACAGATCGCTTACTTTGCTACACACTCTCGAACCGACATATTATCCAAGTTGTGCATCCCAAAATCCCTCAACTATTGACTTTTTTATTTCAAATAATGCTTTTCGTTTTTCACAACCTGTTATCATGAATGATTTACGTTCAAATCACTTGCCAGTATACACTTGCCTTGAGAATGATGTAAGCCAAAGTAGAGTCCGTGCAAGTTATAATTTTTCTGCTGCGAATTGGAAACGTTATACTTCATATATATCTCAACATTTAAACCAAAGAAGTATATCTATCGATTCCATTACTTCACCTGAACTGGTTGATGGTCTCATACATTCTTTTATGGAAGTTGTAAATAGAGCAGCTGAATTATCTATTCCTAAGACTCAATCCTTTCATTCAAATCAAATTATATTACCCGAATATATCTTACGATTGATTCGCATGCGTAACTCAGAAAGAAGAAAATGGATTCGGTTTACAATCGATATTTTTAAGAACAAAGTTAAAATTTTGAACGCAAAAATAAGGAACGAGATAGACATTTTCAAAAATAAAAAATGGAATAACCTCTTATCTAGTTTTGATAAGGGATCCAAACCTTTTTGGAAGGTGACAAAAATTATTAAAAACAAATTCAATCATTCCGCCTCTTCGAGTCAATGGCTGTGTTCTTGTTACTCAATCTGAAAAAGTAACCGCATTGGCTGACTGTTTTTGCCAAAATCATTTACTATCATCTCATCTCAGTGACATTGTGACTGAAAATATTGTTCAAGAGCTCAATTCCTTACCGAGTTACGTAAATAGTAACAACTTTTTTAAAAATAGTTCTGTAAAGGAGTTGATTAAACAATTAAAACCCAAAAAATCATCTCGTCTTGATGGTATGAGCAACAGGTTGCTTAAAACCTTACCATCAACAGCCACCAAGTATCTTACAATGGTTTTCAATTGTTGTATGATTCTTTCGTATTTCCCGAATGATTGGAAGAAAGCAAAAATTATAGCTATCTGCAAACCTAGTAAAGCAAAGAATAATCCTAATAGTTATAGGCCTATTAGCTTATTAAGTACGGTTGGCAAACTGTTTGAAAAGCTAATTAATCGACGATTACTAAACCATATCGAGGTTGCAAACATATACCCTAATGAGCAGTTTGGCTTTAGAGCTAGTCACTCCACAAGTCATCAAATTTTAAGAATTAAAAATCACGTCAAAAGTAATCTTAATTCAAAATTATCGACTGGTCTGGTACTTTTGGACATTGAAAAAGCCTTTGACACTGTTTGGCATGACGACGGCTTAGTTTACAAACTTATGATGTTTGGTTTTCCGACGTATCTAATTAAATTAATAAAACATTTTTTACAAAACAGAAAATTTGCTGTATACGCAGGCAGTGTAAACTCTATACTTGGAGTTCCACAGGGATCAGTGCTGGGACCCATACTTTTCAACGTTTATGTGTCCGACCTGCCATCTTTGGACGCAAACACTAAATTTGCTGTTTGCTGACGACACCAGGGGCGATTCCTCATAGTCAGCGGGTTTAGCGGCGCTAAATCAAAAATTTTAAAATTAATCTTATTTTGTAATATGAATATTATTTGGTAATTAAATTACTAACCAACTCAACAGTTGACCATTATGTTAAAAAATTCTGTTGTAGTTACATAACTTGCATCTTGCAATCAAAGTCAAAGTGACTTTTCTTCAAATAATTTTCATTTCATGCAATACAACTCTCATACAATACCAAATCTATCTTGAAACATTGGGCTTGGGCATCGCAAAAGTTTGCGCTATCAAATTTCATACATTCTACACATACAGATAAATACACACATTCAAATAAAAGCCTGTACAAATAAATAGAAGGGTTAGCGCAAAAAAAAGCGATAACCAGGCGAAGTTTGCAGGTAAACATTAAAGACACACAACAGAGAGGAAGACCAGGCGCGACCAAGAGTTTGATGTCTTCTCTCTTTATACTTCGTATGGACTATGGAAGAAAGAATAACACTGACGAATCGAACATGATCGTCGAACACGGCAACTGTTCGGTATACTTTATACTTTATACCATCATACCATATTCGTTTTTGAAAGCATAAAATTGTGCGATGTTATTTATTTATATGAAAATGGGTTTTGCTAGCGAACTTGCTTGACCCTGCTCTACGAGAATATAGCGAGCAACGCATGTTCGACGGTTAGCGCAGCTTTTAGCGATTATACTGAGTTTAGGAGTATAGGTGGATTATTTAAATGTTTTATAGGAAGTAGATTTTGTTTAGAACCTTCTTTTAGGCGGAAAGGAAAGTGACTTAAGAAAGTGCATTTTAATATCTATTGTTTTGTTAGTTAAATATTAAATATTTTGTTGGGGTAGCTATTAATATTGTTGCAATTTTATTTGCCCGAAAATTACTTTTATAATAAATAAAATCAAACGAAATTAAAACAAACGAAAACAAAACGAATTTAACCACGATAGACATATAAATAGGTAAATTATACCGAACTGTCAAATAACAGCGGCGAAGAGGCAAAATTGCAACAAGCAGCAACTCAAGTGCTGCCACCACGACGAGCTCAGTAAGGGGGTGAGTTCAGCAATGAACAACTAATCGACGAATCGATTAATTAAAGTTGCGGATGATTGTGATATCAAGTTGATATCAAAAGTGAATATAAATTTTGTTATAATTGCCACAGGGGCGTTCTTACGTTTCGTAAAAAAAGAGAGCGCCAGCAATTTTTTTCTGAAATGAAAAAAAAGGAAATTGCAAACCTTTTCTGAAACAAAGAAAAATAAAAAAACACCAACGAAATAATAAAACCACTATAGAAATAAAACAAAAGAAGACAAAATAGATACCTTTTATGACCACTTTATTAATTTAAATCTGCCTGAGAAACCTTGCAAAGCGCAGGATGAAAACTCAGGATCTTTTCCAAAAATTAAACAAAAGATTTCATAGACTAAGGGACCGTTAAGGTCTTAATTCCCATCAATAAAATTTGGGATAAAAAAAATTTACAACAAAACACAGAACCAAAAAAATTGTACTTATCTTTTTTTTTCTGCAAAATCCCAACTAGCTCTTTTTGTTTTTCCTTTCCTTTCCTTCTTTAAATTATTTTTTCCTTCCTTATTTTTCTTGCACTACGTCACTAATTTTTATAATTTTTCCTCAATTTTTTTGTCACAATCCTTGTTCGAAATCACCAAAAATTTTTTCTTCAGCTTCCCACTTTGAAAGTTTGCCAAGAAATGACGGCCAGATTCCAGGATCTGTCCTGTCTCTTCTATTTCGTCTCCCGCCATTTTAGCTTTCAGCCAATATGGAGTGGCGGATTTCGATCACATCATCAACAGCCAATCGGAGATCGGCTTGTTGATCTCAACTTGTGATGAAATACTCGCGATCCTGCTTACTCGCCATTTCCTCTCACAGCTAAATGCAAGTCATCCTGGAATTCGCCGCCCGCTGGATTCACTTCCAGGTCACGACGATTCCAGGAGCTGCATTCAGCCACCCCCACTTTCTACTTTAAGATCGAACAAGGATTGCAAAATTTAAAATTGAGAAAAACTTTAACTTAACTTTAACTTCAACTTTAACTTTTTTAAAAATCGCGCGAAAGGAAAGAACAAACAAAATAATTACAATTTGGTATCTGTAAGCTAAACCCCGAACTAAGTTTCTCGAAACTTAACCGTCCATAAGTCTATGAAATCTGTTTACAGTATTACAATCATTTCAAAATTCATCCAAACAGCGTTAAAAAAAAGTTAAAAATATAAACAAAAGAAACAAAATATGTACAAAATGAATTTAACAAAAAAACATAAATTTACAATTTTAATAAAACTTTAAGTTGGGCCGTAGGCCATTCTCCATTTGGAGTAACTTCTCGCGCAACTTTTCCGTATGCATCCACCAGACCGTCCATCTGGTTTGGTTTCACTGGAATGGAAACCAACCTTCTTTTAAAACCTGAAACGAGACTTGGTATTTTTTTCCTCACGAAAATGACAGAGAGAACCATGGTCAGAAGGACTATGGCCGTCCCGCTCTCTCTCATCCTCGTGCCGAAGGAATGTGACATTTGTCAAGTCAAATAAAGTAAACAAAACAAAAGTGGATGCAAAATGCATCATTTTAATAAAATTAAAATTAAAAAGTAAAAAAAAACTTGTTGCGTTTATTTATAACGCAACAAATCCCACCCTTTCCTCCTTGAAAAGGTGTTTGTTCATAACACAAACAAGATTACTTAAAACGGGACTTCCAATATTCATTCTTTTTCCGATAACGACGTAAATGGCTTCAGATCTTTTATGTGCCAAGTACCACGATCTTTGCCGTTGTCATCTACAAGAACATAAGTCCAAGGAGATAACCTTTTAGAGATTTTAAAAGGGCCCACAAACTTTGGTGCCAATTTAGCTGCGTAGTAATTTGCAGCATCGGATAAAACAAAATTTCTTCGCCATACGAGGTCATTCGGGAGATATTGAGTATCTCTCCTCCTGAGATTGTATGTCTCGGCGGACTTCCTAACCGCTACTTTTAATTTTGCAGCTATCTCTAATCTCAACTTCTTGAACTGTTCTTCAATGGTTCCTCCTTCGACTCTCCTATTCCCTTCAATACTCTCACTCGTAATACCTTCGTAATTCCCACTCGTTGACATCTCTTTTCCAAAATTTGCATAATACGGACTAACACCTAGAACTTCATGTTGGGATGTGCGTATAGCACAAGCTACCTTAGCTAACTGAGAATCCCAGACTCGGTGATTCTCTGAAACATACGCTCTCAAAGTTGTCTTAATGATTTGATTAATCCTTTCGGCATGATTAGCCTGTGGATGGTAATGCGGAGTAAACCTAATCTTCGACGAATAACCTTCACAAAGTGTCCTTAACTCCCTACTTTTGAACTGCGGACCATTGTCACAAATGACAATTTTTGGAACTCCAAATAACAGGAAAACGTTATCTTCCAACTCTTTACATACCGCCTTTGCGGTGGCTGTCCTAAGTGGAAACAATAAAGGAAATTTGGTAAGGTAATCTACTACTGTTAAAATGTACATAAATCCTCTATTGGACTTAGGTAAGGGCCCTACTAAATCTACACTAATCATCTCCCAAGGAGATGAGGCTCCTACTCTCTCAGTCATAAGACCGGCTGGCTTGTCATTGATCGGTTTCACCTGTTGGCATATACTACATTTCCTAACATATTTAATGACGTCTGCTCTCATCTTAGGCCAATAATATTTAGCTCCTACTCTCGCGAACGTTTTTCTAACCCCCATGTGCCCTGCTAGTGGACTATCGTGACACTCTTTCAAAACTCCTATCCTATCTTTCTTTCCGACTACTAACTTCCACTCCTCGTTATTGTCGTGAACGATCACATGGTTAGACTTTACAAATTTGTATAACCTGCCATTGTCTACTCTCCAATTCGGAAAAGCTAACGGATTAGACTCAACTGAAGAAACCATCTTAGCCACCCAAGGGTCCTTATCCTCATCTGAAATCCCAGCTAACTCTGGAACTCCCCGAGATAACATGTCTGGTACTACATGTTCTTTCCCTTTCCTATGAATGATTTCAAAATCAAACTGTTGGAGCCGAACTGCCCAACGTGCAAGTCTACCTTGTGGATCTTTGAGGTTGTTCAACCAAATCAAAGAATAGTGATCCGTTACGACCGTAAACCGAACTCCTTCGATATAAGGCCGTAACTTCTCGATCGCCCATAAAACTGCCAGACATTCCCTTTCCGTAGTGGAATAATTTATTTCACATCTATTAAGTGACCTACTTAAATAACAAATAACTTTTTCCCCCTCTTCAAATGTTTGGGTGAGTACGGCCCCGATGCCGTAGTCGGATGCATTGTTGAATTAACCAGCTTTGAAATAAAAACGACCGACTTGGAAAAAGAACACAATGCAACTGACTTTTATTATAAAGAATGGAATATAAAGCAAAAGCTTAAAACTAAGTGAACAATATTTCCAGTGAGAGCATTGCCAAATTCAAATATTCAATAAATTGCAGTTCATTATTTTCAACACTCCCACTTTTGAATAATTTAATTGAAGCTTAATTAACATTTATATGGATTGTTTACAACCCCAATCAAAAATCTAAATTTTTCAAATTTTTCTTTGCTTAAGGCTTTGGTAAATATGTCTGCTATTTGATGTTCAGAAGGAACATAATTTATACAAAACTCATTTCTCTCATATCTTTCACGTATAAAGTGATAGTGCACATCAATATGTTTTGTGCGTTTATGGAATTCCGGATTTTTTATCAAACGGATTGCACCTTGGTTGTCCATAATCAATTCAGCTGTGCAAGACCTCTTAGGTGATGCTAGTTCCGCCACAAGTCGTTGAAGCCACACCATATCTTTGACAGCTTGAGATGCAGCCACGTATTCAGATTCGGTGGTTGACAACGCCACACACTTTTGTCTTTGCGAAGCCCAGGAAACAGGTCCACCTCCAAATATAAAAATGAAGCCAGAGGTAGATCTTCTTGTGATAGCATCACCAGCATAATCGGCATCACTGAAACATATTAAAGACAAATTGTTACGTTTTTTAAAAAATATACCCATTTGCTTTGTGCCGCTGATGTACTTCAGGATCCTTTTGACTGCATTCACATGCATTTGAGTGGGTGCATCTAAATATCGGGATACAACTCCCACTGCAAACGCAATATCCGGCCGGGTGGCTACCGCTAAATACATGAGACAACCCACTGCTTCTCTATATGGAAACGTTATTTTTGACTTTTGAGATGGATCGCTTTCACATCCAAGACTTTCAGCTGGTGTTGAAACTGGTTTGCTGTCATACACATTAAACCTCTTTAACACTCGTTCTGCATAACTTGTTTGGCTGACATGAATCTCTCCACTTGACCCCCGTGATAATTGCATACCTAAGAACCACTCAGCATCCAGAAGTGTAATCTCGAATTGTGTTTTTAGGAATTCGATTAACTTTAAACCATCTTCTTTCTTCTTTGCGGCAATAAGCCTATCATCAATATAGATTGTCAATAAAAGACGACTCTCAGCGTCGTTTCCAACGAAGACACAGGGATCCATTTCAGAAACTCTCAAGTTGAATTCCTTCAGCACCTGAGTGATCTTTTCATTCCAACACCTGGAAGCTTGCTTTAAGCCGTAAAGGCTTTTCCGAAGCTTACACACTCTACCGGAACTATCATCGAATCCAAGAGGTTGGTGCATGTAGATGTCTTCATTCAAATTGCCATTTAAAAATGCTGTCTTAACGTCAAATTGTATAAGAGATAACTCTTCGCAAGCTGCAATCGCTAAAACTGTTCGAATTGAAACAAATTTTGCCACAGGACTGAAAGTTTCAATATAGTCGACACCATATTCCTGTGTAAAACCGCGAATCACCAGCCGTGCCTTGTACTTCTTTCGCCCATGCGCGTCCAGATTCTTGATCTTAAATACCCACTTGTTATCGATGACCTTCCTATTCGTTGGTTGTGCTACTAAATCCCAAGTGCGGTTTTTAAGAAGACTTTTCATTTCGTCTGCCATTGCTGCTTTCCAGTGACGCGCATCCTCACAAGACACTGCTTCTTTGTAACTTCCTGGTTCACCTTGCACAAGAAAAGCATGTTTTTCGGCAAAATTAAGCATACCTGAACTCTTCCAGTCCTTTGTGCTACGAAGTTTATTTGTATATGAAACGTCATCCAGAGCAGCATCCAAATCCACTGATTCAAACACCTCATCTTCTAAGCTTACTTCTTGAGAATCCGGTTCAAATGAACTATCCAAATCTTCTTGGGAATCGGGTCTATACGAACTGTTAGTACTCTCTTGACCACCGCTATCACCAGCCTCATCGTTATCATCATGAATGTTATCATCATGAGTTTCATCTTGTCTCATATCATGCATATTATTATGCTTATAATCATGCATATCATCATCCAAATCATTATCTGAGTCTTCATTCAATCCTTTGGATTTGAGGTTAGTTTCTACAGACGTTGGAAACTCTTTAAATGTTACGTCTCTAACAATTTGAATCGATCTTGATGACAGATTCCATATGCGATATCCTTTCGAATTTTCCGCATATCCCATGAATAAACCCTTAACTGCCTTTCTATCAAATTTTCTTCGTTTCTGCTTTGGTACATGGATGAAAACCTCAGTTCCAAATGTTTTCAAATCAGCTGTCTTACATTGACTGCCCCACCAAAGTTCATACGGGTTTTTACCTTTCTTCGGGCTTACACCAGTTCGATTCAGTACCAAGACTACAGTGTTAACTGCTTCTGCCCAGAACTTCTTTGATAGACCGCTTCCACATAGCATAGTTCTGGCAGCTTCTACAATGGTTCGATTCTCGCGTTCGACACTACCATTCTGCTCTGGAGTATAGGGCACTGTAGTTTGGTGCCGAACAGAGTGCTTGATCAAGAGTGTTTTAACACTTTCATTAACGAACTCGGTTCCATTATCTGTTCGAAGCGTTCTTACTACATTATTACACTCGTTCTTGGCTTTGCTTAAGAACTGTTCTATATATGTATGTAAAAACTTCGGACTTACTTTTTAAAAAATACACCACTTTGTACCTTGAAAAATGGTCTTTAAACAAAAGAAAATATCTGCAACCGCCTATTGAACTCTCTTCCATGGGTCCACACACGTCCGCATGAATAAGCTCACCTGGTTGCGAAGCCTGAAAATTACTCAGCGGAAAAGGCAATCTATGTTGCTTCCCATAGACGCAACTATCACAACAAAAATTATCAGTGTCCTTAAATTGAATGCCTTCTTTTCGCAACTGATTGCGAACTTGTGTAATGCTCTGGTGTGCCATTCGCTCGTGCCACACCTTTATTGGTAATACCATATTTGCAACATTCGCTTCTCCCAAAGAAGGTGGAAGCACTTTAAAACACATCTTAAAGAGTTGCCCCTGTATGTTTCCTACCGCCACCACTGAACCGTCCTTCTTCACAAACTTACAATAAAGACTATCAGAAATAATACTCAATTGTTTATCCAAAGCACGAGTCTGCGAAAATAAATTCATCGAAATGTTTGGCACATAGAGAACTTCAGACAAATGCCTTTCGACCCAATTTTTCCCAGTTGAAGCGACAATATTAATGTCACCAATTCCCTCTGCAAGGATCTTTTCTCCACTTCCTATTTGGATGCCAACAGGATTTGTAAATTGCCTATACGATGCGAACCACTCTTTCCTGCAAGTCATATGATCGCTCGCTCCAGAATCCAAGTACCAGTCCTGACCTACTGATGTGCCATCTCTTGCCATTAGCGCATTACAACCAAATGGTTGTTCCCCTTGAACCTCACTTTTAGTTCCAGTCCATCGACTAATGTCTGGCTCACCCGACGAGTTGCTTCGTCTCTGCACTTCACCTGCACTTCCAGTCCATCCTTGATTAGAGTTTTCCAATCCTACAGCCAGCAAACTGTTCCTTCTTTGCTCCTCACCTGACTTTCCAGTCATCACTTCGTTCTCAACTTTGCATATGAGTGTATCACCCCTTCGAACCTCACCCTTAGTTCCAGTCCACCTTTTACCATCAACTACAGCATTCTTCTTTGGACAATCTCTTTTCCAGTGGCCATGTTCATTACAATGGAAACACTTTCCAGGTTTGGAAGTTTTTGTCTTCCCTTTCTTTGCCTTATACTTTGCGACTAAGGCAACGGATGAACTCGTTGCCTGCGATGACATACGTGTCTCCTCCATAACTAGTCGCGACGTAAGATTTTCTAAGGTTTGCTGTTCTTTTGCTGTTGACTCCCATGCACAAAAGAAATGTTTAAAATTACTTGGAAGTGTCATTAAAACTTTTGTAATAATCATGCTTTCAGAAATTGTCTCCCCAATATCTCTTAATTGTCTAACAATGTTTTCTAACCTGGATATATGCGAAGATACATCATCATCTGGATCTTTCTCAAAACCGTAAAATTTCTGCAACAACATGTGGACATTAGTATTTGAAGTCTGTTCGTAAACCGACTTTAGTTTATTCCACATTTGCCTTGCAGTTTTGCAATTAATGATGGGACGAAGAGGAATAGAACCGATGCTGGTTGCAATTATTTGCTGAGCTTTGCTGTCAGATTTCTTCCAAGTCAAGAGTCGCTTATCAAAAATCACTTGCTGCTCATCCTAACCCTTGATCGGAAAATCTGATTCACCTTCTACAAATTCAAACAGCCCAGATGCATTGAGCAAAATGGAGGCTTGAAACTTCCATACGGAATATTGATCCGCAGTTTGCAGTTGCTCAATTTTCAATGTGTTGATTTCCATAATAATTCCTGACTGTCGTTTTTATTTACTCTACTATATTTCACAAGGGTTCCCAGATCTAAAATTGCGTATAAAAAAAAAACTAACTTTATGAACTTTTAATAAATTCTTCCTTTTTTTTATATTAAACCGCGTAATTCTGGGCCCATAACCTGTTGAATTAACCAGCTTTGAAATAAAAAAGTATTTCCAAGAGAAAACTACAACAACATTTTATTTAAGCCCGTTGAAAAAAACCAAACACCCTTTAACTGAATCAAAAACAACGATGACTACTATGTCCAATCAAATTAAAAAAAAAAATCCAAAACGATCGATTTAAAAAAAGAAAATCTTAAGGAAAATCTCAACCAATCTAACAAACAAATTAACAATAGAAAAAAAAACAATATGGTAACACTAATATCCAATAAATTTTAAGGAGGCCTAAAAGAAAATCGATATGGTAACAATAGCAAGAATTATTTCAAAATTTCAAGAAAACGAAACAAAAGTTAAAATGGTAACCCCAGTAAAGAAAAAGAATCAAACATATTGAAACAAAACTAAAAGAGAATCAATATAAAAGAATCAGCTAAAATTATTTTAAAATTAATTTTAAGAAGACCAGTAAAAGTTAATATGGTAACCCCAGTAAAAAAAATATATTAAAATTAATGGAAATCAAAAATAAGTTGATATGGTAATACCACTAAAAATTGAATAGATTTTAAGAAAACCTAAAACAAATATGAATATAATAACACCAGAAAAAAAATAATAATATTCAAATCAATTTTAAGAAGTCAACAAAAAAAAGAACTACTATGGTCACACCGCTAAAAAAAAAAATCACCTAAGAAAACCTAAAAGCAAATCAATATGTTAACACCAGTGGAGAAAAAGAATATTAATATTCAAATAAAACAAATTCTAAAATAATCAAAAAAAAACAATATGGTAACACCCAAAGAAAATTATTAAAGTTAATGTTAAGTAATCAAAAAAAAAGGTTGATATGGTAATACCAATAAAGTTTAAATTTTTAAATTTAAATTCTAAGATGATCAAAAAAGTAATATGGTAACCCAGTAAAAATATATTAAATAAATTTAAAAAAAACTAAAAGAAAATCAATATAATAAAACCAGTTAAAATTATTTTAGAATTAATTTTACGAAAACGAAATAAAAGTAGGATGGTAACCACTAAAAATTATATCAAAATTAAATCAAATTCAAAACCGCACGAAAAAAGAAACAAAGAACCGTCAATAGAAAAGACTTCAAATTATTATTCACGCGATAAAATTCTTATTGAATTGATAATGAATTGAATATATTTGAGTATATATGTATATAATTATATCGAAGTGAACAAAAGGTCACCTTCAATATAAATATATGTATATATGTATGTATTTTTACGCGAATAAATTTTCCAAATTTTATACCAAAACAAATAAAAAGAATAAAAGAAAAACACTCACTCAATTCAATACCGAAATTTCCAATCAACTGGACAATTTCCACCGCTGTTTCACAGATTTTTTTCTTAACCTCACTGAATCTTTGTAAAATTTTGAACTTTCAACTTGAAGAATTTCCACCGCTGTTCTACCTTTGTATATAGAGTGAATAGTACTCTCATGGAACACGAATTTTTAGTTCATTGACGGCTTATACAGGCGGCGCTCAGAGTACTGAAAATTTGTTGTGCAGATTTCAGAAATTAAAACAAAAATGAGTTGAGGAAAAGAGGGTTTTATTATTTTCTCTCTTGTTAGAAATGAAGAGAGTGAGGCAACAAAATAATACAGTTGCTTATGTTTTTTGTGTGTGTTCTCTTGTCATGGAAATATTCCTATGAATTGAGCTATGTAGGTTTTGTTTTTGTTGCATTAATGCATTTGATTTCAAATTTATAAAATCTAAAATAATTAAATTTTCTTTTCACAATGAATACACTGTTGTCATATTTTGAATATTGTACATACAAGTTGTGTGGATGTGCATATTTAAAACTTGGCAACAGATTTTTGTTGTTTTTTTTTTTTATTTTTTGGAAAGAAATAATACGGTAGGTAGGGAAATTCAATTTTAAGTCAGATATGTATGTAGGGAGGTGAGTACAATTTTTGTTACTCGTAAGTTGGATATGTATTTAGGTACAAATTTGAAAACACTAATTAGATAGTATTTACAAATTTGTACCTATGCACATGTAGGTATAGGTATATGTAGCTACATTTTTATCATAGGTTATTCGTATTTGATATTCTATTGTAAGCATAGTTATAAAGTATTATAGGTAGGTACATATGTAGATATATAGAAAAAACTGTAGGTTGACTTTTTATACAAATTTTAAGAAATGTTATCAACAGTATCTTGTATTAAATAAATTAAATTATAAATTAAGGCAAAAGTTTCAACTGTCCTCGAAATATTCGAGTAAAAAATCATTACTAACCAATTGTTAGTTGTTGTTTTTTAGTTTTGTTGAAAAAAGTGTCAATTGGATTTTTGTTAATTTTATCTGATGTTAGAAGCAATTAGTTTTAATTTTGAAAATCAATCAATTTTTACCAATTTTCGTTAATTTTATTTTTATTTTTTGAAAAATTGAACCATATGTCGAAGAAAACGTTATTCTTTTTAGCATTAAGACATTCTGGATGCATCGATCGATTAAAATTTATCAATATTGGAAGTTAATACCTATAGCTATATATACAAATAATAATAATAATAATAATAATAAAGGCTGGAATGCGACCCACACTGACAATTTCCCATCTTGTCTGTCGATTTGTCTTGCTTAAAACTTTAACAAATCATTCATAACAATATTTTTGTGTGAGATAAATAATTTTAAGGGTACCTACATATATCTTTCTTTGGTATCCTAGAACTTGAGTCAACAACCATTTCTTACCAGTTTTTTGTTGTTTTTGTAGGTTGTTTTGTGTTTTGTTAAAAAGTTGTCAGTTGATTTTTTTTAAATATTAACTTAAAAATGTGTGTATGTTTGTTTAAACATTTTACATTTTAAGCTAAATATGAGAGTAAAAAGAGTGTGTATTATATGTTACGATATACAAAAATTTCACAATTTTATTAATTAAATAAAGAATTATGAAAGTAAAGCAAACAAAATTATTTAAACAAACAAAATAATATTATTGAAGTTAATTTCACCAAATATAACTAAAAAATAGTACCAGTCTTCATAATATTTAAAGCGTTCACTGTAGCGTATGTGGAATATTTATGTGTACCTAAATTAAAGAAAACCAACTTTAAAAATTGTCATTACTTTACAAAAGTAAGTAAGTACACACAGACATCTCATCATGTATTTAATTTGGACAAATAATCCAAGGTTATACTTACTTTGATTTTTTATATACATACATACATATGTATGTGGCTTCGTTTTGGTACTTCGGAATACTTACATATGTATATACCTATTTAATAATAATAATCTCTGTTGACAAACACATTTCCCAAGAAATTAGAAATAAATAAAACAGCGTTTGGTAAGATATTTTTTTATTAAGTTGTAGCTCTGTATTCCTTTCCACATCACCCAGTGGGGTAGAATACTAGATGCGTTTTTTTTTCGAGGTATCCCCAGTAGGCCTACTCCTCGTTCTATTACTAATCTAAACTACTTAATGTATTAGCCATGCATTTTTTTTTTCTGAGGTATCTCCAAATGGCCTAGTCCTCGTATTGCACATGCATTAATAAATAAAAAGCATTAAAAAAAAGAATTAAATAAAATATATATAAATATATATAGTACCTATATATAAAATAAATAAAAAGCAGTAAAAAAGAGAATTACATATAAAAATATCGGAAAGGATTTAACAAGAGCAGACAGATTAAGAAATTATTAAGCTTATATAAATATATTGCAGCACCTGGGAATGAAAGAGAAATATAAATTAATGTTTTTAATATTTTTTTTATTATATATTACAATTTACAGCTTAAAAACTAAGTTTAAACATATCTTTCTTGTTTCTTTTCCTTAAGCATAAGGTTTTTGTTGATCCTCCTCAGCTCTAAAATGATCAGTCCGATCAGTAAAAATTTTGTAACAGCTTCTTGGTGTTCCTTTGAGCAGCTTGTTGATGGAATCGCGTATTTTTCCTTTACGATTTCTTTCATCCAATTTTCCACCAGTTTCTCAACAATATTCATTTTTGGATAATGTTGAAAGAAAATCTTTTCAACAATACTGACAGTTTCTTCGAAACGGATCGAAGGAACTGTCAATTTTCCATACTCCGAAGTTGTTGCTCTGCTCTCATAGGCTCTCAGTTTTATTAAAAACGTCTCTTGCCTTTCCTTATCCTCTTCGTTGTTATCAATGAGGAACTTCGCACACGCATCGCAGTTCAATCTCTTCTTAAGCTTTTTTGCTGCGAATCCGGCGTAATATGCAGCAGCTCCCCTCTGAAGTTTCTTTCCTACTTCATTATCCTCCATTGTGACGTCCTCGTTTTCCAATGGTTCATCTGGCTGCTCTTCGAACACAAACTCTTTGTATGTGGGATCATTCTCTGAAGCTGTTGCGTCAGCTATTTGCAGCAGCGGTTCAGCTCCAGAATCCTGGTATCCAGAATTCTCCGCTGAAGACAAATGCTGGAATATTATTTGCTTTAGATTCCGTATGAATCTCCAAGCTGATGGATTCCTCTCGTAGGATCCTCTGTTTGAGCGCACCATGGAAAACAAATTTTCTGCCACATCTGTATTTAGATGTGAAAGCAGAAAATAGCTCTGTTCATCACTTTTATAATGCTCCCACATCTTCTCTATTCCCAAGAGGGTTTGCATTAATCCTTTAAAGCAAGGTAGTTGTTTTGTTTTGCCGCTACACCTCCAAGTTGATATCCACTCCCTTGCACTCTTGATTGCATCCAGGGTATCTGTGGACTCCGATATAACTTGCTTGTGGGGGTTCCTAGAGTATAAATGTCCGGTATTGAGATTGTCAAACAAGTCATTCATCCTCTTGATGAAAATGGCTGTTGACTCCGCAACTCTCTTTTCTTGTTCCGTCTTAAAAAAATTAATGTTAATAGCGTACATTATTCCCGAGTCTGGAACTCTAAAAAAGGAAACGAAATTTGGGGAATTTTTCGATACCCCACACCCCGAATAGCCACACAAGACCATAGTGAAAAAATAAAGAACAAAAAAACACGGACAAAATAGGGTACAAAGTAAATAATTAAAGGCAGCAGGTTGAAAGTAAATCAAAAGTAAAAATGTATGCAAAACGTAAATCTTAAAATAAAAGCAAGCAAAACAAAAAAAGCAATAAATATGTTATTAAATTAAAAAAGCAGGAACCAAGAAGTAATAATTTTAATAATAATAATTTTTTAAATGAAAATATAATAAAATTCTTAATGACAGAAATACCAAACTTTAATATAATACCCTATAATTTGAAGGATACCAAACAAAAAATACCTAGAATTTCATAAAATTGCAATTAAAAGTTAATACTCAAAATTAATCTAGAAAAATGAATAATATATATAAAATAAATTGTTTATAGTCACCACAATTACTATAGAATACTATATGTATGTGTATACTTATACGCAATATCACAATCAGCACTTTTTAACTATTTTATAATTCACTCGCGATGGGCAGAGGAATCTAATTTGAAAGTAGGTAGGTATTTAAGTTTTAACGAATAGTTTTGAAAAAAACTATCACCAAACACGAAAATATTGTATTTATGTTTAGGTATTTTAAATCTTTATAATATTGGGTAGCGCAAACGAGCTTAAGCACAAATTGTTCTATTTCTATCACAATTTGCAATCAACGGAAAAAGTAGTGCAAAAAAGCGGCTGCCTTGATTTAAAAAACTTGCAATTTGAAGAATGGTGCAAGGCTACCACTTTTGAAAATTATTTAACAAATAAAATGTTTTATAAGGGAGTTATTGTATTGCAATAATAAGTTATAAAAGAATATAGGAATGTTAATTTTTATTTTCAGTCGAAACAAAATTAATTAAATAGTGCGATTCGCATTACTAATCTTGGGTGTGCAAATTGAAAAGTGCAATTACAAAGATATACCATTGAAATTCTATTATGTTCATATTATTTTTTACTTTTTCAATTCAACTGAAATACATTTCAAAGTTTCAAAAACTATATTTTATTAGTTTTCACATGAACTTTTAATAATTTAGGCTTTGCGTGAAGTAAAATTTCATGCTTTCATGGTTATTTGAAATGCAATTTCATGTGAATCCATTTAATACCTAATATCAAATCATTATTTTTAAATTAAAATTCACATGAAATTCAATTTTACATAATTTCCTTAAAATTCCTAATCTATATCTATTCCTATAGATTTAGCCATAGTGTTATTTGTCTTTTTTTTAAATATATGTACCCAACAACATATATTGATAGCGTATTTTTTTCTTTTTATTAATAATACTTACTTTCATTTTATCAAATACAGGAAATTACCTATGAAAAAGAAAAAAGAAAAACAAAAACATTGCACCTACTACCTTTTTGTTTTGAAAGACGTATTTTAACGTATTTTTGTACTATTCATTGACAACCGCATAGAGAAATATATCTACCTATATAAGTATATTTCTCTATGGGCAATCGGCTAGCCGGCAACAGTACAAAATAAATTTGAATTGGTATTTGGCTTATTGGTATTTGTCTTTATTAAATAAAGATACAACAAAATTTCTCTTTATTCTCTCAATCTCAATATTGATTACATTCTTCTCTTTTATTTTATAACTCTGTTTTGTATTTTCAAATTGTCTCTTAATTTTTCCAAATAAAATTCTGCACAAACTTTGCAGATCTAATTCCTTGACGTTAGGCCAGACGTCGCTGCGTTCGTTCCTCTTCATGATTGTACTATTCCACTCTATATACAAAGGTTCTACTTCGAATTCCACAAAATTTTTCCTTAATTCCACTTCACAAATATCCTATATCCTATCTATACTATTATATAAAAGCGAAACCATTTTAAAGTTCGTAACGCATGATCTCAGAAAGTAGTCAACCGATTTATTTGAAATATATTTTATGATTTTCTATATTGTTATGAGAGTGTTTATGGCTTTCATTTTTTTTCATTAATTATTTGTCAAACTTAAATATTATTAATTTTACATTTTTTGTCCATTTTTTTTCATTAGTTGACTTATACAACCACTCATATCTTAAAACCTATACAATAATCGACAAAGATTAGCATTGCTTCATAAAGTCAATATTGTTGCGCAAATTTTAAGCCTAAAATCACTTCTAAGCTAAACATACAACCCGAGAAATAAATAAAAACAAATTATAAAATTATAAACTTTTTGAATTTATTTTATCCAGGAAATTAGATTCCATCACAATCGCGAGGTCGCTCCTTTGTTTCAATTCATTATCATTCCAACATTTTTAATTTTCTTTTCTTCCCATGCTCTTTCTCTCTTAATATGTGTTCCATTTAATAGTTACGTTTTTTCTCTTACCTACCTACCTACATATTCAATTTTTCATTGTATAGTTCATCAACTAACCTACACACACACATTATTTTTTTGTTTCTCTAATTCTATCGTCACATCGGCACATCGCTGAGCAGTGTGGGCTCTTTTTTTAAGTTATTATGGACATTTAATAAAAATAAATAAACAGTACCGTGCACATGAAATGCCGATTTATCTAAAGAACAATTAGATCTTTTTTATTTTTCTGGTTCGAGGAAGTGAATAGATTATAATTCTTCCAATTTAAAAATAAAAAAAGTTCTATTATAATAGCTTGAATTACCAATTTTGTATCACTTCCTCGAACAATAAAACTGAAATTAAGTTAAAATTTTCTTTACAAATAACTCGAAGAAGGTACTTACAATGACGTCGATCAAAAGAGCACACAAATGTGGGTAGGTTAAGTCAGTTGCACTGCACTGAACATGAGCAGATGAATAAAAAAATGTGTCTATGGATATTTACACACGCATACCTATAGATGTATGAGAACATTAAAAACACAAATTTGTTTTTTTTTTTTACCGCAAACTATATTTTTCGGTTGCAAAAAAACGTTTCTAGGTATGAATAAAAGAAAGAAAAGAAGAAAATAGACAAAAATTTCGTTCTGTTTTCAACTAAAAAATTGAAATGGTTTTGTATTTTGTTTGTTTTCACGTGCGGCTTGGCCTTTACTACGTAATATTTTACTTAAGTTTTTTTTTAAAGTGTTAATTTCGGTAAGGAAGTGTTTTTTGATTATAAACTAAAATTAATATTATTGTAGAAAATATGCTCAGTCCCATTGAGAAATTTTTTCATATGCTTCCTACTAATATTCAAAAAATGTTCGTGGTTACAATTTGCGAAGCAACGTGAGCACGGGTCGGCTAGTATCCTATATAAAAAAAACAAAAGAATTAGTAACAATTTCAATGATACACAAAAGAACAAAAGATCACAAAACTTAGCTAAAGAAACAAAAAAACCAGACACCCAGACACAGCACAATATTTCCAAAAACAATACGAAGTTTTCTTTCACAGGCCCCACGTTATGGAAATTGCAAACCTTTTCTGAAACAAAGAAAAATAAAAAAAACACCAACGAAATAATAAAACCACTATAGAAATAAAACAAAAGAAGACAAAATAGATACCTTTTATGACCACTTTATTAATTTAAATCTGCCTGAGAAACCTTGCAAAGCGCAGGATGAAAACTCAGGATCTTTTCCAAAAATTAAACAAAAGATTTCATAGACTAAGGGACCGTTAAGGTCTTAATTCCCATCAATAAAATTTGGGATAGAAAAAATTTACAACAAAACACAGAACCAAAAAAATTGTACTTATCTTTTTTTTTTCTGCAAAATCCCAACTAGCTCTTTTTGTTTTTCCTTTCCTTTCCTTCTATAAATTATTTTTCCTTCCTTATTTTTCTTGCACTACGTCACTAATTTTTATAATTTTTCCTCAATTTTTTTTTCACAATCCTTGTTCGAAATCACCAAAAATTTTTTCTTCAGCTTCCCACTTTGAAAGTTTGCCAAGAAATGACGGCCAGATTCCAAGATCTGTCCTGTCTCTTCTATTTCGTCTCCCGCCATTTTAGCTTTCAGCCAATATGGAGTGGCGGATTTCGATCACATCATCAACAGCCAATCGGAGATCGGCTTGTTGATCTCAACTTGTGATGAAATACTCGCGATCCTGCTTACTCGCCATTTCCTCTCACAGCTAAATGCAAGTCATCCTGGAATTCGCCGCCCGCTGGATTCACTTCCAGGTCACGACGATTCCAGGAGCTGCATTCAGCCACCCCCACTTTCTACTTTGAGATCGAACAAGGATTACAAAATTTAAAATTGAGAAAAACTTTAACTTAACTTTAACTTCAACTTTAACTTTTTTAAAAATCGCGCGAAAGGAAAGAACAAAC
This sequence comes from Eupeodes latifasciatus, assembly GCA_920104205.1. NCBI lineage: Eukaryota > Metazoa > Arthropoda > Insecta > Diptera > Syrphidae > Eupeodes > Eupeodes latifasciatus. Next base: position 38,393,226 of record OV049927.1, read on the forward strand.
AAAATAATTACAATTTGGTATCTGTAAGCTAAACCCCGAACTAAGTTTCTCGAAACTTAACCGTCCATAAGTCTATGAAATCTGTTTACAGTATTACAATCATTTCAAAATTCATCCAAACAGCGTTAAAAAAAAGTTAAAAATATAAACAAAAGAAACAAAATATGTACAAAATGAATTTAACAAAAAAACATAAATTTACAATTTTAATAAAACTTTAAGTTGGGCCGTAGGCCATTCTCCATTTGGAGTAACTTCTCGCGCAACTTTTCCGTATGCATCCACCAGACCGTCCATCTGGTTTGGTTTCACTGGAATGGAAACCAACCTTCTTTTTAAACCTGAAACGAGACTTGGTATTTTTTTCCTCACGAAAATGACAGAGAGAACCATGGTCAGAAGGACTATGGCCGTCCCGCTCTCTCTCATCCTCGTGTCGAAGGAATGTGACATTTGTCAAGTCAAATAAAGTAAACAAAACAAAAGTGGATGCAAAATGCATCATTTTAATAAAATTAAAATTAAAAAGTAAAAAAAAACTTGTTGCGTTTATTTATAACGCAACAATATTTTGAAGACCTCTGGTCTTCCCTTTAAAATAAACTGCCACGGATATAGATGCCGCACAAAATAAAACTTTGTTTTGTTTGCCAACTTAATTTTTCCTTTTATTTAACTTTTATTTACTTTTAATTTATTTTTTAACCCGCCATTGGTGACGCAAATTTGACTTTGATCAATGGTGACGCCGGTCTCATGGACCGGGTTTTTCAACTGAAGATTTTTCGAAGTGTGTTACTAATATTTCGTGATTTTTTTTAAATACATGCTCCTTGACAATAAAACAAAGATAGTAAATCAACAGAAGATCTTTTATCACAATACACAAATTCAGAAAATTGTTTTTTTAGAGCATTAAGAAATAAAAGTTTTTTAATAATACATTTTTTTAAATTAGGTAAAAAATTGAAAATTATATATTTATTAATGAAAATTAGGGTTTTTGGTCTCTCGACATTAGGAACTTTAGTACAATGAACAAAAATTAGTATCCTTCCAAACAAAAAATAAAAAAAAATACATCTCAAAAAACTAAATTTCTTCAGGCAAACAGCTACTGCAATATGGCACTACGTGCTCCAAAAACAAATATTGTTTACATTTTTGGCAAAAGTACTTCGTTTTTTTTATTTTTTTTTTAATCCGCACTCATAGTACCGGCCAGTTCTTGAAAGACCCGATGTCTCAGGTCCACCTTCTTAATTTATAATCTCTGAAATCCTTTATTATTTTACTTACATAAAAGGTGACGCACGGTCTCATGGACCGGGGTAGTCAAAAAAACACACAAATGTGCTCACTGCAAAGTTTCCACGTCAGCTGATGGTGGGGGACGTGCAATGCGGCAGCTACTCGAAAAGGCAACAAAAAACAATAACGGAGAAAAAAGTTATTCGCATTTTTTCGCACACCCGGTCTCACAGACCAGTAGGTCACCATTGGCGGGTTAATTTTTGAGAGTGTTGTTTGGGTGGTGACGATGTCGAGCAAAGAAGAATCGAAAATAGAATGAATTAAATGATGACATTTTTGCTGAGAAGCCGCGCGCTGTCAGAAAATAAGCCATAAGCCGATCGGAAAATAAGCCGTGAGTCGATCATTTGTTTAGTCTCCACCTTAAGGGTGTAAACAACATGAGCGACGATTATGCTCAGCTTATACTTGAACATTACCGCCCGCCTTGCAATAATTAATAATAATTGTTGCAAAACAAGCTATCGATAAAAATACAACAACCGTCACCCACCAACAACAAATACAATTAAAATTTGATTGTACCTAATAAGTTAAGGCAACGTTTTAATTAATATGAATTTTTTGAGAATAATTTAGGATACATTTTTTATTGATATACATATTCATTTTTATATCAAAACTTAGAGATACCATCCAATGTTTTTCCAATTTGATTTACTGGATATAATTGTGTTAAGGAAATTTTACACTTTTTTTTTAACAAATAGATCGCAACTTTCTTTTTCGGCTTTAAAAAATTTATTTCATTCTAAATACGCTTAAAATAGATAATTGTAAACGATTTCATTTTACTTTTGAGGTAAGAGAATACAAAGTTTGGCAATCGAACGTGTGACGATACCACTCGCCGTTTTCACCTCTGCGACCCGAATTTTATCATCATGACCGGCGTAAACTTTAATAACTCGACCCAGGCGCCACTCGTTGGGTGGCAAATTTTCGTTTTGAATAATAACTAGATCATTGACTTCAATATTTCTTTCTGGATATTTCCATTTATACCTCTTATGGAGTTCCTTTAAGTATTCTTTCCACCGAGCACATAGTTGATGATGGAGAATTTTCAACTTTTTCCACCGATTCATTACGCTAAGTGATTCCCTTTGGTAGGTAGGTTCTGGAAACCTGTCATTAAGTCACCGGTGAGAAAATGACCAGGGGTCAATGGAACGATGTCTGCTACATTTTCTGACATGGGTGATATGGGGCGAGAATTCAAACTACATTCAATTCTAGTGAGCAGAGTAACGAATTCTTCAAACGTGAATTTTTCATTACCTGCCACTTTTCGGAAATGCAATTTGAAGCTCTTAACGCCCGTTTCCCATAACCCACCCATATGAGGCGATACGGGAGGAATAAAATTCCACTTTATTTGCGAAAACTGATGGGCGGAGGCAGTAGGACAATGTCTCAATGACTTATGAAAATTCGATAAAAGAACTTTAGAAGCTCCGACGAAATTAGTTCCGTGGTCAGAGAACACTTTATCAGGCGTTCCTCTTCGGGACACGAAACGTGTAAATGAGGCCAGAAAGGCTTGGGTTGTGAGATCACTCACCAGTTCCAAATGTATTGCACGTGTAGCAAAACAGACAAATATACAAACGTATCCTTTGTCTAACCGACATTTTCGACCATAATACGTTTTTATCAAAAATGGGCCTGCAAAACCAAGACCTACATTCGTAAAAGCACGACTTAAAACGGTTCTTTCGTGGGGTAACGCACCCATTAATTGCGTTTGCACATGTTTTTTGTACCGAGTACAAGTTTCACACTTAATAATGCATTTTTTGAAAAGGTTTTTCTAATACCAGGTGACCAATATTTCGATCGAATCATCCGTAACATGAGTTGAATTTCACCGTGAAGAGATAGCTCGTGAACATATTCAACGTATCGTTGTATGAAAAGACAATTCGTAGGAAGTAAAATCGGAAATTTTTCATTGTAGGACAGAGTCGACAAAACCAATCTTCCATTGGAGCGCAAAATACCATTTTCGTCAATAAAAGGATTGAACTTTTGCAACCAATTCCTCGAAGCTAACTCTTTTTTCAACAACAAATCAGTATACTCTTTTTGAAAATATTTTTTCTGAGTAAGGACAATGAGTTTTCGTTTTGCGGAGACAATTTCTTCGTGCGAAAGTTCTGAACTTGAGTGTTTTTTGTGTCCACGCTTATTGAAGAAGTGATAAAATCGAAAAATGTAAGCGATAATGCAAACAATCTTATGCCAATTCGAATACTTGCAAATCTCCTCTTCAAAATCTTGGACAACTTGTACCGCGAGGGTTTTAACACTTCTCATCTCTAAAACTGATTCATCCACTGGTTTATGCTTCGTTTTTGGCCACTGTGTCTCTGGTTGAACCAACCATCGAGGACCATTCCACCATAAAGAATTTAGTTTTAAATCGGATGGAGAAACCCCTCGGGTAGCTAAGTCAGCTGGATTTTCAGATGAAATGACGTGTGACCAGTTTGTCTCCGAAGAATTTTTTAAGATTTCCGCTGTTCTATTTGCTACAAAGGTTTTCCATGACTTGGAGGTTTCTGAAGCCAGGCCAGTACTATAGTGGAATCCGTCCACAAATTCACTGACGATAGGTTTTGAATCTGAAGTGAGGTTGTCGCTAAACTGAGCATCCTGGACAAAAGGACAGCACCTTGTAGCTCTAATCTGGGCAAAGAAATGGTATTCACTGGGGCTACTTTCGACTTGGCCCACAAAAGATGTGATGTTACTTTATAAGTATGTTGCACCCGTAAATAAATGCACGCTCCATAGGCCTTCTCCGACGCATCGCAGAACCCATGTATTTGTGACACACCATGTGGACTAAATTCTACCCATCGAGGAATACGTATGTTTACAACTTCTGGCAAACTGGAAACAAATGATTTCCACCTTTGTTCCGTGATGGGAAGAAGGCAGCTATCCCAATCTGTCTTATCCTTCCATATTTGTTGCATCAGTATCTTAGCAACAATCACGACAAGGGCCAACCACCCTACCGGATCATACAGTTTCGCTATCACTGATAAAACTGAACGCTTAGTGAAAGAGACAGATTGAGGAACTGACTGAACGGAGAAGGAAAAAGTATCCAGTGTTGCCTTCCATTGTATACCCAGAGTTTTAACTGACCTTTTGTCATCAAATTTCAAAAAATCTTCATTAATCAGTGAACTTTTGGGTATAGATTTCAACAACTGTTTTGAATTTGACGTCCATTTTCTCAAGTTCAAACCAGCCGATTGCAACACAAGGATTAATTCGGATTGCGCTTTTAACGCCGTTGAAATATCGTGAGCTCCCGATAAAACGTCATCTACAAACAATTCTCTTTGAAGAATACTGGAAGCCAGAGGATACGATGTTTTAACTGATTTGGCTAAGTGATGCAACGAACGAATGGCTAAGTATGGCGAGCAAGACACACCAAATGTTAGTGTCGTCATTTCAAAAACACTGAGAAGATCTTTTGAGCTTTCACGAAATAAAATTTTTTGAAAGGGTGTTTGATCGGAATGAATTTTAATTTGGCGATGCATTTTTTTTATATCGGTATTGAAAACGTATTTATAAAGTAGCCAATTCAACATCAAGAGTGTTATGTCCGTTTGGAGCGCTGGACCCAGATACAATACGTCATTTAAACTTTTCCCGTTTGAAGAGGCAAATGACGCATTAAAGACGACACGAACCTTTGTCGTTACGCTTTCGGGCTTTATGACTGCATGATGCGGTATAAAATATTACTTTTGATCATTCAAAACAGCTCTTGAAGTATCACTTGGCTTCATGTGACCCAGGTCAACGTACTCTGATAACACCGAATCATACTCGTGTTTAAGGCTAGGGTTGCTTAAAAGACGCTTCTCATTTCTGAGGAATTGTCGTTGTGCGTTGCCGTAAGAAAATCCTAAACGAGGATCTTGCAAAAAATCTTCCTTAAACGGTAATCGCACAACATAACGACCGGTTTTATCCCGATATGTGGTTTTTTCAAAAAGATCTTCACAATGTTGTTCTGCGGCTGTCCATACTTAAGCTTCTGGGAGCTCTTCGAGCTGCCAAAATTTTTGAATTTCACCATTCAAAGAAACTTCGTTATAAAACGATAACGATTTAGAAAATTTCATATTATTTGCAGAATTGGGGTTTTGCAATGGGCCTAGTAGAACCCATCCAAAAACTGTGTTCTGAGCCATAAGTTGCTGAAACACCATAGGTTTTAGACCATCACGGATAATAAAGGGATATATAAAAAAAAAAATTAGGTGGCGCAACAGTCCATGAAGAACCAGGGCCTAGTGACTTACAACTCTCAACCATTCCTGTGTGCGAGTAATGTTGTCAGAGATGGAAGGGACCTACAGTTTATATGCCGAATCCGAACGGCTAATTTGAGAAAACACTTTTCATGACAAGAATTACTCTTGGAGGATTTGTCAATTCCTCGCAAGAGGCAGTACCCGTGAAAAAAAGTTAGGTGACACAGGCAGGGATTGAACCCAAGACCCCTTGCATGACAGTCCAACGCACTAACCATCACGCTACGGGTACTACGGATATATATCCGCGCCAATTAGTAAGTCAATCTTGGAACTTTGAGAAAAATAGGGATCCGCTAATGGGAAATCGAAAAGTTTTTGGGATTCTCTTAGCTCCACTGACGCCGAGGGTAAATTGTCAGTGACCGTTTTGAGAACAAGAGCTTGAGCAAAGAAAATAAAATGTTTATCAATTTTTGATTTAAGTGTAAATGAACACATTTTCGACGAAGTTGCCTTCACCGTTGAATTAATGCCTGCCACCGTGGCTTGCACTGATCGTACGGGTAGTTGTAATTTCTTTTGGACCTCTTCAGAAATGAAAGAGATTTCTGACCCCGGATCAATCAGCGCTCGCCACTCAAAATCATCTTGATTTTGGTGAATTCTTACTAATGCCGTAGCTAAAAGAGTTGTTCGCTGTGATTTGGCAAAAAAAGCTTGGGCATTTACACTAAGGGTTTCAGTAGGATTTGAAAGATTTGAACTGTCATGCGGAATAGTTGGTTGAACGCCGGGATTTTCAATTCGATACGAGTTTTGGAAAGTATTGCTTGAACTTGGAGCTGCAGTTTGAGTGGACTGTAAATTTGGGTTAACACTCCCCGGTGGAGTGTTATCAAAATGCAAAAGTGAATGATGCTTTCCCTTACACTGAAAACATGTATTTTCACTTTTGCATGCGGATACCATATGGGTAAAACCTAGACAATTAAAGCAATATTTCAATTTTCGTACGATATTTCTCCTTTTAGCCACGGTCATTTTTAAAAAATCTGGGCATAGACGCAATGAGTGTTCCCCTTTGCAAATTTTGCATTGGGAATTTATTTGAGCATGATGTGCACGAACACGAGGCATATTGCTCAAAGACTGCTGTTTAGAGACTATAGTTCGCGAAACTTTATTAACCTTTTGAATGTCGGACACGTTTTCCAAAACCCGATACCGATTGGTGAGGAAGTTGTTCATGCTTTCCCACGTTTGAATTTCTGTGGGTTTATCGAGGGACTCTTCCCAAAGAGAAAGTGTTTGCATTGGAAGTCGAGTTGCACAAAAGTAGGTTATAAACGCGTCCCATGTTTTTACTTCGATACTATGTGACTTTAAAGCAATAAGAGCTTCATTGATATTGCTTTGCAGTTCCTTCAATGCCGCGGCCGATTCTACCTGAATACACGGTTGCCCGAGCAAAATACCAAGATGGCTGTTTACGAGTATTCTTTTATTTTCGTAGTGGTCTTTAAGAGCCGACCACGCAGCCTCGAAATTGTCGTCTGTAATTTCAAATTTAGAGACAATGTTCAAAGCGTGATCTTTAGTCCGGGCACGCAAATGAAAAAGTTTTTGAACGGGACTTAATTTTGCGTGCCGGACATACAGTGCAGTGAACATGTCCCTAAATGCAGGCCATTTCACAAAATTCCCACTAAAAATTTCAGTCTCGCATGGCGGAACATGCATACTATGCGTCAAACCATTACACTTGTTTTCATCACTCACTTTATCTTTATTTTTATCATCCCTAGTTTTTGATTCGCCCTCTAATGGCCGCGTGGCTTCGAGAATTTCACTAAGAAACTCAATATATGTATTGGACGAGCTTTTGTATTTGCCCTTAACATCAACGAGTGACGCCTTAAGTTCGTCATCCTCAGTCGCCGCCCAAACAAAATGGCTATAAGCCTTTTTAACCTCTAACCATAATTCTTGAAGCTCAATCCGAAATGCTTCAATCGTCGATTGCGAAAGCCTTGTAACTGGTTTTTCTTTAAATGTTGCATGAAAATCGACCAACGTGTCGCATGCCAAAATAAGTTTCTCCAAACTCATAGCAAAAATGAAAAAAAAAACCAAAAGAAACGCGCCCATTTTATGTTGAAAATGAAAATTGCTCACCACCGTTATAACGCCGAAACTTAACCGTACAAAGGTAAGGCGATTTTATTTTTACCGTAGGATATAAACCCTTCCAAATTTTACCGCTTTATATTTTAACGCGTGGTAGGTAGAACGTACCAATTTTACCGTTTAACTACCTCACGTATATATAAAAAACAAATTTTAGCAAATTGGAAAAAATTGGATAAATACCTGTACAATACAAAATTTACGATGGCTACAATGATGATGATGACGCTGATGAAGACTTCGATAATTATGGCTACAGATGTAATGGTTACAGATGTAATTTTCCGGACATCGATTAAAAAAGGCTACAGATGTATGGTTACAGATGTAAATTCTCTCTGGGGACTCTTTGATGATTACTGGATAATGATGGCGTGCCGTTATTATGGGACGGTGCCAACTTGCCGTTATTACGGGACGGTGCCAAGCGTGCGTACGTGCCGTTATTACGGGACGGTGCCAAACTTGCCGTTATTACGGGACGGTGCCAAAAGTGCGGACGTGCCGTTATTATGGGACTGTGCCAAGCGTGCGCACGTGCCGTTATTGAGGGACGTGCTAGACGTGCGGACGTGCCGTTATTACGGGACGGTGCCAAACGTGCGGACAAGCCGTTATTATGAGACGGTGCCAAGCTTGCCGTTATTACGGGACGGTGCCAAGCGTGCGCACGTGCCGTTATTGAGGGACGTGCGGTCGTGCCGTTATTAAGGACGGTGCCAGAATTTATTTTGCACAAAATGGCGCTATCCGGCTCGAAGGACCAAATGTTGGGGTAGCTATTAATATTTTGAAGACCTCTGGTCTTCCCTTTAAAATAAACTGCCACGGATATAGATGCCGCACAAAATAAAACTTTGTTTTGTTTGCCAACTTAATTTTTCCTTTTATTTAACTTTTATTTACTTTTAATTTACTTTTTAATTTTTGAGAGTGTTGTTTGGGTGGTGACGATGTCGAGCAAAGAAGAATCGGGAATAGAATGAATTAAATGTATGACATTTTTGCTGAGAAGCCGCGCGCCGTCAGAAAATAAGCCATAAGCCGATCGAAAAATAAGCCGTGAGTCGATCATTTGTTTAGTCTCCACCTTAAGGGTGTAAACAACATGAGCGACGATTATGCTCAGCTTATACTTGAACATATTTTGTGATCAATATGTTTTTTAGAGGCTAGTCGTAAGAAATTATTTTATTTGATTTCCTTAGAACAGCTCAAATTCAAACAAGCATTTCTTTTAATGGAAAAGAAATTTTCAAAAAATAAAAATTAAGTTTATTCAAAAAACAAATATTTAGTCAAAAAATCAGTTTGAAGTGTGATTTTTCAAAATGTTTATAAAGTCCATATATTTTTTCATTCAGAATTCGTTATTCTTATTAATTAAAAAAAATGAAAACTATAAGACTTTGTTGCGTTAAAATTGAACGCAACAAGTCTTTTCCACAATAAACTTTAATTTTATTAAAATAATGCATTTTTGCATCCACTTTGTTTGTTTACTTTGTTCGTTTTGACAAATGTCACACCCTTCTACACGAGGATGAGAGAGAGCGGGACGGCCATAGTCCTTCTGACCATGGTTCTCTCTGTCATTTTCGTGAGGAAAAAAATAATACCAAGTTTAGTTTCAGATTGCAATAGATCCAGGGTTTCCATGGAAGTGAAACCAAACCAGATGGACGGTCTGGTCAATACGTAAAGTTTCATGTGAAGTCACTCCAAATGGAGAATGGCCTACGGCCCACCATAAAGTTTTATGAAAATTGCAAATTTATGTTTTTGGTAAAATTCATTTTGTATATATATATTTTATTTCTTTTGCTTATATTTTTAACTTTTTTTTAACGTTGAGTATGTTAATTTTAAAAAGAAAGATTGTAATACTTGAAAAAGATTTCATAGACTTATGGACGGTTAAGTTTCTAGAAACTTAATTCGGGGTTTAACTTACAGATACCAAATTGCAATTATGTTGTTTGTCCTTTCCTTTCGCGCGATGTTTAAAAAAGTTAAAGTTGAAGTTTAAGTTAAGTTAAAGTTTTTCTCAATTTTGAATTTCGTAATCCTTGTTCGATATCAAAATAGAAAGTGGGGGTGGCTGAATGCAGCTCCTGGAATCGTCGTGACCTGGAAGTGAATCCAGCGGGCGGCGAATTCCAGGATGACTTGCATTTAGCTGTGAGAGGAAAAGGCGAGTAAGCAGGATCGCGAGTATTTCATCACAAGTTGAGATCAACAAGCCGATCTCCGATTGGCTGTTGATGATGTGATTGAAATCCGCCACTCCATATTGGCTGAAAGCTAAAATGGCGGGAGATGAAAAGAAGAGACACGACAGATCTTGGAATCTGGCCGTCAATTCTTGGAAAACTTTCAAAGAGTTAAGTCAGAAAGAAAAGGTGGTGATTTTTTCGAACAAAAATTGTGAAGGAAAAGAAAAAAGGTTGAGAAAAATTTTAGAAATTGAGAGTGTCGTGTTTAAAGAAAAAATAAGAAAGGAAAAATAACTTAGAGAAACGAAAGGAAAGGAAAAATAAAACTTACTAATTGGGGATTTTGCAGCAAAAGCACAAAAAAAAGATAAGTACAATTTTTTTTTGATTCTGTGTTAGGTAAATCGTTTTGAATTTTTATATCCCAATTTTATTGATGGGAATTACGACCTTAACGGTCCTTAGTCTATGAAATCTTTCGTTTATTTATTTAAAAAGGGTATCCATTTTGTTCTTTTTTTATTTCTATGTCGATTGTATTGTCGTGTTGGTGTTTCTTTTCGTTGATCGTGTTAAAGGTTTGCAATTTCCTTTTTTTTTACTTTTCAGGAAAAAATTGCTGGCGCCCTTTTACTTACTTAATGTAAGAACGCCCCTGTGGCAATCTCAATTAAATTATATTTCTCTGATATCAAAGTGATATCAAAATAAATCGCGAGCAACTTAATTAATCGACCGTTCGATTAATTAAATTGTGCATTGAACCCACCCCTTACTGAGCTGTCGTGGTGGCAGCACTTAACCTGCTGCGTGTGGCAATTTTTGCCTGTTCGCTTCGTCGCCGCTGTTCTTTGACAGTTCGGCATAATTTTGCATATTATTCTATTTCGCGCGTTTTGGTCAATTGTGTTCTTTTAATTTCGTTTCTTTTTTTTAATAATAATTAATATTGTTGAATATTAGGCAAATAAAATTGCAACAAATTGTCGCCCATAACGTGGGGCTTGTGAAAATTAACTTCGTTGTCTTTTTTTTGGGAATCGTGTGCTGTGCCTTGGTGTCTGGTTTTTCCTTTAGCTAAGATATTTGTGAAGATAAATTACGGAAAAATCTTGTGACGGGGAGTTGTATCAGCGGTGAAAATTCTTCAAAAAAATTAACCCAATTTGGTTGGTGAGGATAAATTACGGAAAAACTGTGTGAATGGGAATTGAAGCAGTGCAGTGGTGGAAATTGTCCAGTTAATTGGAAAGGTTTTCGGTATTGAATTGAGTGAGTGTTTTTCCTTTATTTTTTTTATTTTTTCTTTGATAAATTTGGAATTTATTAATTTGATTAAAAAAATACATAAATACATAGGTATATTTATTTATATATTTATATATAATAGTAATTTGAGATTTGGGGGTTGATTTTGAAGGTGACCTTCTACATATCTATATACATATATACACATAATACATACATATATTCAATTCGCATAATTTCCGTGTTAATAATTTCAAGTTTTTTTCTATTGACGGTTCTTTTGTTTCTTAAAATTGATTTGAATATAATTTTTTCTGGTGTTACCATACTGACTTTTGTAGGTTTTCTTAAATTTATTCGTTTTTATTGATATTATCATATTAACTTATTTTTGATTGCAATTAATTTTAATATATTTTTGCTGGGGTTACCATAGTCATATTTTTTGTAGGTTTTCTTAAAATTTATTTGATTCTTATTGGTGTTACCATAGTAATTTTTTTGTTGTTTTCTTAAAATTTATTTTAAATAATTTTAACTTTTTTATTGATTTTCTTTTAGTTTTTTTTTATAAATTTATTCGATTCTTTTTCGTTTCTGGGGGTTACCATACTAACTTTATTTATTTTCTTAAAATTAATTTTAAAATAATTTTGCTGGGGCTATTGTATTGATTTTCTTTTAGGATTTCTGAAAATTTATTTGGTCTTTTGTTGGGGCGACCATAGTGATTCTTTTTGATCCCTTAGAATTAATTTCAATATTACCTTTTTCTGGTGTTACCTTCTTACTTTTTGTGGGTTATTTGAAAATTTATTTGAATTTACTCTATTGGTGTTACCATATTGTTTTCTCTTTCTATTACTAATTTTTTTTTATTTGTTTAAGTGAGCTTGAGATTTTCTTTAAGATTTTCTTCTTTTTGTTAAACATTGATCGTTTTGGATTTTATTTTTTGATTGGGCATAATAGTCGTCGTTGTTTTAATTCTTTCTTTTGTATCGACGGTTTTAAAAAAAAAATTGTTTTTGTAGTCTTCTTTTGGAAATACTAGGATGGACATTAATAGGCTTTCGAAAGAAGAACTCGTTTATGAGTTGCGGGCTAGGGGCCTGAAGGAAGGGTCTAAGGTGGATGAAATGCGGATGACGCTTAGGGCAAGTAGGTTGTTAGAAAGAACAGGGTCAATTTCTGCGGATAGTCCTCACTATCCGTATTCTTTTGAGAAGGATGCTAGTGCGGTTAAGGCAAAAATTTTAGAGATTAGGGAATTGGTTCCGAATACTTCAAAAAATCCGAAGGCATCGGACTACCAAAAGACTTTAACGAAAATTGAATGGGCTTTGGGTAGGATATCGAGGGCTAGGGCTGAGTCGTCAGAGGAAGTCAACGAGGTTGCTGAATTAAAGGGTGAAATTTTAATTTTAATGGCAAAATTGTCAGCAGAAGAGGAGGTGATAGAACCTCAAGATAAAACACGATCATCAATGTCGACAGCAGACTTGGGTGCGTTACCAGCTGCAACGGTCGGCCAACGTGCGAGCTCTAGTGGGTTCCAACTACAGGGTGACATACCCTGTGACCGGTTCCCCGAGCGACTGGATAAATGGAACGTGAAGTTCACAGGTGAGCATTGCGGCTCATCGGTGAACTCTTTCATCGAAAGAGTTGAGGAAATGAGGGAAGCACGCTGAGTTTCGGAAGCTAGGGTTTTCACATCAGCGGTGGAATTATTTGGTGGGAAGGCACTTTTATGGTTTAGGTCGATTAGGGACACAATTTCTACTTGGAAAGAGTTGGTTAGGGAGTTGAAGTTGGAGTTTTTGCCCTCCAACTACGATGATCTTTTGCTGGATGAGGTTAGGCGTCGTACCCAATGTCGTGATGAGTCGATAGGAATGTATATCTCTCTCATGCAGACCTTGTTCAAGCGTTTTACGGAGCCTCTAAGTGAGAATAGAAAATTCTCATGAAGAACATAACGCCTTTCTATCAGACTCAGTTAGGATTGGCTGATATCAAATCAGTCAATGAGCTGGTAGCTTTAGGTAGAAGGCTGGAGACGATTCGAAGCAATGTCGAATCGTTTGTCCCTCCTCCTTCAGGTCGCAATAGGCAAACCTTGGAACCTGATGTTGCATATGTTGGACCCATTCAGGCGGCAACGGTGGCAGTCAATCCTTTTTCCAAACCTAGTAGGGCTCTTCGTTGTTTTAAGTGTAATAAAGAAGGTCACCTTGCCAATACTTGTTCCGCTCCTAGGCGCTGTTATGGCTGTGGGGCAGAAAATACAATTAAGCGAAATTGTAGACGCTGCTCGTCGGGAAACGGGCAACGGTCTTTTGGGCCAGCAGGGCAAGAGCGCCGGCTTCAAACTTAGGGAGGTTGCCTGCTGACAGCCAGCTGGCGAATGGAATTAAAATAGGTTTCACATTAGAGACAAGTGGGGGCGACAGTCGTCCATACTTGAGCGTAAACATTTATGGCTTTAGGTTTTTAGGACTTTTAGATTCAGGAGCTTCTAGGACTATCATATGTAGGGACGTTTGGAAGGTCCTTAAGGACTTAGGGTTAAGTTTAGGGATAACCAATGTAAATCAAGTACATCTTGCAGATGGGACGGGTGTAGGAGTTTTAGGAGTAGTCAATCTTCCAATAGTTGTTGAGGATAGGTCAGTTCTAATAGAGTGTTTAGTCATACCTTCGCTTCCCCATACGTTGATATTAGGTGCAGATTTTTGGGCACTCTCGGGAATAGTCCCGGATCTTAGGTCACGTATGTGGAACTTCTCGAGCCAGGTAGAATTAGCTACAATTGGAACGACTTCTATTGTGGAAGAGTCGGATTTGATTGAGGAGCAGAAGATTAGGTTAAACACACTAATTGAGGATTTATTCAAAAACATGCCAGAAGGACTAGGAGTTACTAGTAGAGTAGAACATGTCATTAGGACAACTTCAGATCCCATCAAGCAGAGGTATTATCCGGTTTCGCCTGCGATGCAGGCACACATAGATAAATCTCTTAAGGAGATGTTAGACGAGGATGTGATTGAGAAATCAAATAGCCCTTGGGCTTCTCCCATAGTTTTGATTAGGAAGAAGGATGATACCTTTAGGTTCTGTGTAGATTATAGGAAATTAAATCAGGTTACAGAGAGGGACGCTTATCCGCTCCCATTGATTTCAGCAATTTTGGATAAGCTTAGGAATGCTAGGTTTCTTACTTCGCTTGACATTAAGTCAGCTTATTGGCAAATCCCTATGGCCGAAGATTCTCGAAAGTTTACAGCTTTCACGGTCCCAGGTAGGGGTTGGTTTCAGTTCAAACGGATGCCTTTTGGGTTGCACAACGCCTCTGCAACTTGGCAAAGGTTCATCGACAGTGTTTTAGGACCAGAGTTGGAGCCATTCGTTTTCGTGTATCTGGATGATATTATTATTGTCACGGATACATTCGATAAACATTTAGAAATTCTTAACGAAGTTTTAAAGAGAATATGTGGAGCAGGATTAAAAGTAGGTAGGGATAAATGTAACTTTTGTAGGCCATCCCTTAGATTTTTAGGTTATGTCGTCGATAGGAACGGGTTACATGTTGACCCAGAAAAGGTAGAAAGTATGGTTAGGATTCCTGCACCTAAAAATGTTAAAGAGGTTAGGAGTTTTGTAGGGACTGTTTCGTGGTACAGACGCTTCGTACCAAACTTTGCAACTATTGTTAGGCCTTTAACCGATTTGCTGAAAAAAAGCAAAAAGTTTGTATGGACTCAAGAATGTGAAGACTCATTTAGGAAAGCGAAAGAATATTTAATCACGGCTCCAATTTTAACTTGTCCCGATTTCAATCTTCCATTCGTTGTCCAAACTGATGCGTCGGATTACGGTATCGGGGCCGTACTTACCCAAACGTTTGAGGACGGTGAAAAGGTAATTTGCTATTTGAGTAGGTCTTTAAACAGGAGTGATAGGAATTATTCAACTACCGTGAAGGAATGTTTAGGAGTCTTGTGGGCGGTTGAGAAGTTGAGACCGTATCTCGAGGGTGTTAGGTTTACGGTGATTACAGATCATTACTCACTAGTGTGGTTGAGTAATCTCAAGTATCCACAAGGAAGATTAGCACGCTGGGCAGTGCGGCTTCAGCAGTTCGATTTTAAGATAGTTCATAGCAAGGGAAAAGATCATGTCGTTCCCGACATGTTATCTCGAGGAGTGCCAGTATTGGCTGGTATCTCGGATGAGGATTTAGACCCTTGGGTAGTAAAAATGATCTCAGCAGTTGAGTTAAATCCGTTAGATTATCCAAATTGGAGAGTAGAGTGTGGTAGATTATTCAAGTTTGTCAAATCGACACATGTAGTAGTGCATGAAAGTAATGAGGAATGGAAGTTAGTAGTAGGGAAGAAGGATAGGTTAAATATTTTGAAGGAATGTCATGATAGTCCATTAGCAGGGCATATGGGGGTAAGAAAAACATTTGCTAGAGTAGGGGCTAAATATTATTGGCCAAAAATGAGGAAGGATGTAACAAATTATGTTAGGAATTGTAGAACCTGTCAACAAGTGAAACCAGTTAACGATAAGCCAGCCGGTCTTATGACGGAACGAATAGGGGTTTCTTCTCCGTGGGAGATGATTAGTCTGGACTTAGTGGGTCCATTACCCAAGTCAAATAGGGGTTATATGTACATACTTACCGTCGTAGATTATCTTACAAAATTTCCATTATTATTTGCATTGAGGTCTGCAACTGCAAAGGCAGTATGTAAGGAGTTAGAGGACAATGTGTTCTTACTATTTGGTGTTCCAAAGGTTGTCATTTGTGACAACGGGCCGCAATTTAAAAGTAGGGAACTTAGGGTACTTTGTGAGGAATATTCATCCAAAATTAGGTTTACCCCACACTACCATCCTCAGGCTAACCCCGCTGAGAGAATAAACCAAATTATTAAAACTACTTTGAGAGCGTATGTTTCGGAGAATCACAGAGTTTGGGATTCTCAATTAGCTAAAGTAGCTTGTGCTATACGCACTTCTCAGCATGAGGTATTAGCAGTTTCACCGTATTATGCTAATTTCGGCAAAGAAATGTCAACCAGTGGTAGAGAGGAACCAAAACTTAGTGATCAGGATTTAGACAAGAATAATAGGATAGTATCACAAGGAAATATAGGAGAAAGGTTTAAGCAACTTAGGGCGGATATAGCTGTCAAACTTCGAACAGCGTCCAAGAAATCGGCGGAGACATACAACCTCAGGAGGAGAGATATTCAATATCTCCCAAATGATGTTGTTTGGCGTAGGAATTTCGATTTGTCAAATGCGGCAAACTACTACGCAGCTAAGTTAGCCCCAAAGTATGTCGGACCATTTAAAATCCGAAAACGCCTATCTCCTTGGACGTATGTCCTGGAAGATAATAACGGTAAAGATCGTGGCACTTGGCACACGAAAGACCTTAAACCTTTTAACTCTCTGGCAGAAAATGATTAAGTCCCTAATAAATAATTAACTTGATATTTTATTTTTTTCTGTCCGTAATAATTCACATTCATTTCATTTCTTTTTGTTTAATTTTGTTTAATGGTTGGAAATCTGCCAGAGCATGTTTAGTAATTAAAATTAACTGTAATTTTCAAGTTGTTTGTGTTATGAACAAACACCTTTTCAAGGAGGAAAGGGTGGGATTTGTTGCGTTAAAATTGAACGCAACAAGTCTTTTCCACAATAAACTTTAATTTTATTAAAATAATGCATTTTTGCATCCACTTTGTTTGTTTACTTTGTTCGTTTTGACAAATGTCACACCCTTCTACACGAGGATGAGAGAGAGCGGGACGGCCATAGTCCTTCTGACCATGGTTCTCTCTGTCATTTTCGTGAGGAAAAAAATAATACCAAGTTTAGTTTCAGATTGCAATAGATCCAGGGTTTCCATGGAAGTGAAACCAAACCAGATGGACGGTCTGGTCAATACGTAAAGTTTCATGTGAAGTCACTCCAAATGGAGAATGGCCTACGGCCCACCATAAAGTTTTATGAAAATTGCAAATTTATGTTTTTGGTAAAATTCATTTTGTATATATATATTTTATTTCTTTTGCTTATATTTTTAACTTTTTTTTAACGTTGAGTATGTTAATTTTAAAAAGAAAGATTGTAATACTTGAAAAAGATTTCATAGACTTATGGACGGTTAAGTTTCTAGAAACTTAATTCGGGGTTTAACTTACAGATACCAAATTGCAATTATGTTGTTTGTCCTTTCCTTTCGCGCGATGTTTAACCTTCCTGTACTCGCGCATTTTGACAAGACACATATACTCGCGCACGGTCTCTCAGACCGAGATTTTATCTCGTCTCTACTTTCATGAATATGTATTTTCCAAGTAGTTTTGTGGTTTATTTTAAAGAAAGTAATAAAGTTAAATAAAACAAATAGAAAAACATAAGAATTTTATACTTTATTTGGTAGCAATTTCATTTTAAACAGGCCTCTCAAAAAATTTAGTTTTTTTAGGACCTTAGCTTAAAAAATAAAAATAAATATTTTTTTTCAATAAAAACAAACAAAAACTTAATAATTCATTAAAACAAATAACATCAATTATAAAAAAGTATAAAAAAAGATTCAGTCTTTATAATTTTGTAAGGCGTAGCAATACCAAAACACCATAAATGCATGCTCGAGAAAAAAATACTTCTTGTATTTCATGTAGTTGTATTTTGTTTTTCGGTTTTTTTTTTGAAGAGCAAAATGAACAGTGCCCTGTTTGATTGTTTCTAGATGATCCTGGTTCAGTTTGATCAAGTTTGCACACTTCTAAAATCCTCAGTCTCAATGTTTGTGGCAGACTCAAAATGAATACCCGTTTCTTAGATGAGGCATTATTAGATCATATGACAGTATTTCAATAAACTTTCTGCGACTTGTTTTTGTGTCCATATGTATATGTCCATATATATATGTAAAATATAAACATCCCTAAAGTTAAACAATATTTTTCACCCACCAATGTCCTAAAATAAAAAAAATCCTTACCCAAAAATTGTAACACTTGTACTCGCGTGGGTCTGACAGACCGAAAACTCGTAAAAAACACAATACGCCTACCTGGCAAGTGTGCTTGCGCCCAGCTAATCGAAAGAGAATACTTATATAGGAAGCTACTGAGAACTTCAAAGATGCCCGAATGTTATTTTTCAAGTAAACAAAGAATTAATTATTTGTCGGTCTGAGAGACCAATGCGCGAGTATAGAAAGGTTAAAAAAGTTAAAGTTGAAGTTTAAGTTAAGTTAAAGTTTTTCTCAATTTCGAATTTCGTAATCCTTGTTCGATATCAAAATAGAAAGTGAGGGTGGCTGAATGCAGCTCCTGGAATCGTCGTGACCTGGAAGTGAATCCAGCGGGCGGCGAATTCCAGGATGACTTGCATTTAGCTGTGAGAGGAAAAGGCGAGTAAGCAGGATCGCGAGTATTTCATCACAAGTTGAGATCAACAAGCCGATCTCCGATTGGCTGTTGATGATGTGATTGGAATCCGCCACTCCATATTGGCTGAAAGCTAAAATGGCGGGAGATGAAAAGAAGAGACAGGGCAGATCTTGGAATCTGGCCGTCAATTCTTGGAAAACTTTCAAAGAGTTAAGTCAGAAAGAAAAGGTGGTGATTTTTTCGAACAAAAATTGTGAAGGAAAAGAAAAAAGGTTGAGAAAAATTTTAGAAATTGAGAGCGTCGTGTTTAAAGAAAAAATAAGGAAGGAAAAATAACTTAGAGAAACGAAAGGAAAGGAAAAATAAAACTTACTAATTGGGGATTTTGCAGCAAAAGCACAAAAAAAAGATAAGTACAATTTTTTTTGATTCTGTGTTAGGTAAATCGTTTTGAATTTTTATATCCCAATTTTATTGATGGGAATCACGACCTTAACGGTCCTTAGTCTATGAAATCTTTCGTTTATTATTGGAAAAGATCCTGAGTTTTTATCCTGCGTTTGCAAGGTTTCTCAGGCATATTTGAATTAATAAATTTATTTAAAAAGGGTATCCATTTTGTTCTTTTTTATTTCTATGGTGATTGTATTGTCGTGTTGGTGTTTCTTTTCGTTGATCGTGTTAAAGGTTTGCAATTTCCTTTTTTTTTACTTTTCAGGAAAAAATTGCTGGCGCCCTTTTACTTACTTAATGTAAGAACGACCCTGTGGCAATCTCAATTAAATTATATTTCTCTGATATCAAAGTGATATCAAAATAAATCGCGAGCAACTTAATTAATCGACCCTTCGATTAATTAAATTGTGCACTGAACCCACCCCTTACTGAGCTGTCGTGGTGGCAGCACTTAACCTGCTGCGTGTGGCAATTTTTGCCTGTTCGCTTCGTCGCCGATGTTCTTTGACAGTTCGGCATAATTTTGCATATTATTCTATTTCGCGCGTTTTGGTCAATTGTGTTCTTTTAATTTCGTTTCTTTTTTTTAATAATAATTAATATTGTTGAATATTAGGCAAATAAAATTGCAACAACTTTAAATTTAAAACTACCAGAGCGAAAAAAAAATAAGAGAACAGTACGACTTATGCAGCTGCATTGGACCAATTTTAATTCTTTTGCAATCAAAAACAAAATAATAAAAATTGTATGAAGTTTAATTTTCAAATTGTATTCAATAAAAAATTCTATTTGACTTCTAAGTCATGGAATTGTATAATTCTATGACCAGCTAAGAATAAGGTTTTAGGCTATGAGATAAGTCGTTGTAAATAGAGTCTTCTTTGTTTGTTTAAAAATAGATACTTTTTTTTCATGATCTGGGTCTAACAATAGAAACTTTTTTTTCGTAGGAATTAAAATGGAATCTCCAATACTTCTCAAGCAAAGACCATAATTGAAAAATTATTAGAGAAACCATTTTCAACAATATCGTTTTCGGAGAAGCTAATAATGGGCGCCCTACTGATTTAAAATAAACACACAAGTATAGAAACAGAGATTATACTCGAACCTTTAGCGAAAATCAATATTCTATAATATTACCAATAGCTATTTGCTAGCGAGAATAACAAGAAATTATTTTGTTGATCTTGTTTGCTTTTTTTCGGTATCTCTTTCGCATGGAGTTCCTCGGATGTGGACAATATGAACACTCTAACCACATTTCAGAGAAAACACAAGCTAAGTGCCTCTCATTCGCAATATGTAATTAAATTAGCTACCTTTGGTCAGACTAGGAAAGACGAAGCTTTAAGTGTCCAACATAACGTTCAAAAAAATCGTGCAGTGTTAAATCGTCAACATTTTTTAAAGTTTTTCAATTGCTATCCAAAATGATTTAATCAAAACTGTTGCTGACGTTTTAGGCGATCACATTTCTGATAGAATCCGACAGCCAGAGTTTATAGCTTTGTCTGAAATTCATTTAAAGTCCCAATTATCTATTGTTATTACTTTAATAAAAAAAAAATCATGAAACATTTGCTGCATTTATCGATGTAAGCTCAGGGCGGACTGCAGAAAATTTGAATAAAATTAATTTTTATTCTTGAAAACTTATCTTCAACTTCTAGGAGTAAGTAGCTCTGAGATCATGAGCAGGAATCGCCACTGGACGACACAGCACTTTTTTCGTCTAGCCTATTGCCTCAATGTGCTCTCAGTAGTCTACAATGCTCACTTAATACCCTACAAAACTATTTTCATAAGTGGAAAATTAAGGTCAATGCTCAAAAATCGTAAGCTATATGGTTTTCTCGGCGAATAAAATCATATTTTTTGCCACAAACTTCGTTACAGCTAAACTCTGTCGATATCACTTGGTCTGAAAACTGCAAATACCTAAGGGTAACACTTGACAAGAAACTAACTTTTGACAAACATATCGCCAACACGATTAACAAAACTAATCTCTTAATACGGATTTTGTACCCCGTTCATAAACCGCAAATCAGGTCTTGGTATGCATAATAAAATTTTGATATTCAAAACTATTTTCCAGCCTATACTTACTTATGGTGCTCCAGTGTGTTTTGACTGCGCTGAAACCTACTTAAAAAAGCTTCAAAGAGTGCAAAACAAAATATTATAAATAATGCTAAATTTGCCAAGGCATTATTCTACAGTCAGGCTTCATGATAAGGCTAATGTTAAACAACTCAAGCTTGTTATTTATAATTTGCAAGACAATTTTTTTAGAAGATGTTCTTATTCTGATAATGAGCTAATTCTTAATCTCTTAAATTAGATATTTTATTTATATCGCCTTTGGGTTCATGTGCAATTTTTAGTTTTTAAATAACATCTAAGGGTTTTTTCTTGTAGGTTTTCCCTTAAGAATAATTGTTTCTCAGTTAAATTATTTTTATATTAGTATTGAGTATCTATATTGAAGCTGTAAAGAATTTAATGTTCTATATCTCTTAAGTAAACATATGTACATATATGCAAATGTAAAATATTATCAAACTACAATAATAAATAAATAAATTGTCCGCCTCTTTTACAGATTCAAGCACTTTAGTATAACTGGAAATCAAAAAAATGTTTGGAAAGAAGGCCTTTTTATTATAAAACAAACAACGGAAAATTTCCAAATTGTTATAGAGGGTACAGCTGGAATTAATCATTTAAGTGATATAGCCATCGACGATGTAAAACTAATGGAACATTCCGAATGCGTGGCACTTTCTTCAGATGGAGTAACAAAATCTCCCGAGTTTACAGGTAAACAATGTTGTACCATGTAGACTATAAATGTAGACTACATGATTGTCTACATGTAGACAATTCACAATTGTCGACATAAATTTGTCGACAATGTAGACAATTCGCAAAAACCATCATAATTCATAATTTATCCTACTAAAATGTACCTACCTATCGAACCAAAAACAAAAAAAGTTAAAAAAAAATACAAAAAGAAAAAGATGCGTGTAACAACAAGATAGTCGTAAAAAATCATTTGTTCTAAATCTAAACGCGTACCTACCTAGTTCTTTGTTTATGGAAAAACTTTTGAATTATGGGATAGTTGTAATGATAACCAAAAACCAAACCTTCTTACTTCACTGGTTTACTGGTCAGGTTTTAAAAAGTTCGTCATCCAACGTCAAAGTACCTTAGTAGGTACCAATCGCCCTGAATGGAAAATTTCCAGTTTTCATTTCGTACCTTTATAATACATACATATGTATATGAACTTCATATCATATCACTCTACCAAATTTAATTTTTCTACAGGAAACGGAAGTGCTTCAAAATTCAAAACGATTCCAAAAAAGTTGGCGGATACCACGCCCGCCCGGAAGACCTTAAATATTCGATTTTTCTTTTGTAGATAAATGCACTTATACCTACCATTCTACCGTTCTTATTTCATAATCCTACAGAAGTCCCAAGAACTCTTTTTAAATGAAAAAGGGAATAAGTTCCAAAGTTTCCTAATATTAAATTTTAATGGAAAATTTCATCTCTGTAGGAAGACGAATCTGTTTAGTCCAAGAAATTCATTTAGCTAACAGAAATAGCTTGAAGTGGTTTTAAAAAGCATTAGTTGGAATAGGGAAATAATTCCCGGTTTTATTTTCTTCTTCCAACTTATGCTTTTTAAAATCACCTACATACATACATTTCTGTTTTCAAAGTGGTTTCTCTTTCTTTCGTAGATTTAACAGATGCAGTTACGTAATTATAAAATTTGATATATTTCTTTTTTTAATTTTATCTATTTTTTATAGCTTAAGCTTTATATTAGAAAAATAAAAACTTTTTGCAGTCAACTTTATTAAAAGTAAGCTCAGATGGTTAAATTCATTTCTTCCAACTTACTGGTGATTTAATTGATAACGATTTTAAGAAAGTGGGAGGATGCCACGCAACAACATATCAGTTTGTACCTTTCTATTCACTTTAAGATTTACAGCTCTACCAAATTTGAATATTCTGCAGCAATCGGAATAGCCTTATATAATTCTAATTCATAAATCATAATTCTATTAAAGTTTTCACCACAAGACGTACCGTTGTAAGAAATTATATGTTTTGGAAGTATCAGAAAGTGGTCCATAAATTTGATAATGTAAAAGTTTGGCAAAACCACAAAGTTTACTTTTCATTTCTGAAGACAATTAATAATTTATTGTCCGTCAAATAATTGGTCTTTTTTTTTTATTTTTTTTTACTATTAAATTTTAACTATGGGATCAATTTTTTACAAAAATAAACAAATAGTACCATTTTTTTAAATTTATACCGTATTTATACACTATTTTTACATTTATGAAATTAGGATATCTGCCAGTGAGTGGGTGAATCAGTCATTTAGGGTTCCCCTATTTTCTAACTCCTGGGTCCAAATTTTCCTGAGTGGGTAGTTTCCTGTAAAAATTTGTGGCGCCAGAATTTGACTAAACACTATACCGTGTCCATTGATTAAATTTAAATTCCTATTTAAAAACAAGTTTTGTGTTTAAACTTTAAATTTAATATAGAACGGGATTATTAAGAAATAAAAACTTAACAGTTCTTAAAAAAAACTTAACAATAATTGTAAAATAAATTTTGAATTTCAAAAAAAAAAAAATGTCCAGCAAAAAAATTATTCAACTTCGTCTTCATCGGAATAATCACGTTGGCCATCTTCAATTCGAAGTGAGTAATAAAGGTGAAGGAGCTTCTTTGATCGCTCAAATGTAAGGCGGTTTCTAGGTGCAGAATGTACATGTGCCCAACTTGAAAAAACTCTCTCAATTTGAGCGGAAGAAGCAGGAATTTGTAGGAGTTTCTTCGCTAGCTTACTAAGATTCGGGTGTTTTATTGAAGCCATGTTCCAAAAAACTATGGGCTTTTTTATATCCTTTTCGTACAGGATTTTGAAAAAGTCAATTTTTCTATTGAAACAATCCCAATCTTCAATGCCATCACCGTTGAGATGCTTAAACAAAAAGTTGCATACGATTTCATTTTGACCGGTTGTGAGCTTAGTGTTATCGTAATGTGGGTGCAAATAATAAGCCGAAAGGGCATACTTATTTAAAGCCATATTCACACGCGATTTTAAATATGTTTCGTAAATTGGATTGAATGCATCTTGTTGTTTTAAATTTAACCACAGTTTGACTGCTTCTCCTGCAGAGCAGTCAGCCGCTTGACATCGATTTATCAATGTGCATACTGGATCGAAAAGTTCAATATAATTTTTAACTTCTTGTATGAATTGCTCATCAAAAATTAATGAAACCACGATCGGCTTAATTTTTTTTACTTTTGAATCGGCAGTGACAAATTTCATGTAATCACAATTTTTGACTAAGCACTTATAAGAGTCACGGTATGAGCACCATCTTGTTTCACAAGGAAGTTTTATCCTTGTTCCACCTCTATCAATTATCATTTTTTCAAAATCCGCTTGCTTAAATTCCTTTAAAACCATAGTAACTTTACTATTGAGGTTTTTGTCAATTATATCTTTTGCCAATAGATTCCCAATATGACTGCTACAAGTGCTGTGCCAAATGAAATGTTCCGAAAGTTTTCCCATTTTCTTCATAGTACTGGCATTGTCAGACACAACAGCGTAAACTTGGGTTGAATAAATTTGCTTAGCCATGTCAACAGATTCTACAAGGATGTTTGAGAGCTTTTCTGCTGTCTCTGATTCTCCAGTTATGTCCCAGGCTTGGAGAAATGCTTGCTCCCCTTCAGCATTGTGAAGCATTGAGACCACCGTTTTGTTGTTGCTTGAAGAATTCTTCCACCCATCAATTAGCAAAACAGCTTCCGAACTAATGGATGTTTTAATTGCAGAAATACATTTATCATAAGCTTTGTCCAATATTGTAGTTGAAAGCGCTTTACGACCGGGAAATTTATCTGCGTATGCTGGTCTGATTTTTTTAATAAAGTTTTTGAAATGAAGTGACTCAACAATTTGCAGTGGAATATTACATCCGAAAACTAGTTTCCCCAAAGCTTCATTTAATTCACTTTCTTCTTTTTCCGAAAGCCTATCCACAAATTTTGCAACAGTATTTGACGGGTTGCCAGAACGTTTTGAACGTTGTGTATTTGCTTTGTACATTGATGTAGGCAATGGCAATAACGGCAAGGATGAAGAACTCTTAGAGCTTAACGACATTGACGAATTCGACGTTGAAGGGCCCTGGTACTGATATTCGCTTGAAAGCTCCTCAATCGAGATCGGTATTGGAGCTGTTGGAATTGTTATAGTTGATCCGATGGTCAATGGGTCTTGTTCCTATAATTAAAAATATGATTTACTAAAACTAAAACCCTTTTATTTCAGTATAAATACTCACTAGGTTATTGTTAACCATTACATTCTGATTTCCACTACCATTATTATTTGTAATAGAAACAGACATCTAGAAAAAATAATGTTCGTCATTATTCGTTTTATACAGGTTAATAGTTAATGTTTTAAGAAATGATTATTGGGAATATTCTAATGGAATTAATTTATTCGAAGAAAGTAGCAACATTTGCTGAAATTTCAAAGCCAATTTTTTTCTATTTTCATAATAATTTTAAAATTTTGTCCTCCATATCTCACTATCTACAATTAATTTTGTGGATTTCTGTTATAAAAGTAAACATTTTCAGAAAGATTTAAACTTTGTACCACACATTATTTCATAAATTTTTTGTTATGTAAATATTGAGTTTTTGTAGTACCCGTAGCGTGATGGTTAGTGCGTTGGACTGTCATGCAAGGGGTCTTGGGTTCAATCCCTGCCTGTGCCACCTAATTTTTTCACGGGTACTGCCTCTTGCGAGGAATTGACAAATTCTCCAAGAATAATTCTTGTCATGAAAAGTGCTTTCTCAAATTAGCCGTTCGGATTCGGCATATAAACTGTAGGTCCCTTCCATCTCTGACAACATTACTCGCACACAGGAATGGTTGAGAGTTGTAAGTCACTAGGCCTTGGTTCTCTACGGACTGTTGCGCCACCTAATTTATTTATTTTATTAAATATTGAGTTTAATTATTTTTTAATTTACTCAACTTCTGCCAGTTATATTTCTTAGAAAAATTTGGGTATTGCGAGATTCTCATTTTTATCTGAATATTAGTATTAGTAGATTGACATTTATTTATTTTGTATTTCTTACAGATATGACAATCCATTGCATGAACAAATATTGTTCTGAACAAAGGAAACAGAACCACAATTTTTTAAAATATATGAGCCGTTTATTTTGAAAGTGGCATAAGTCACTTTTTCAAAAAAATCGAGTTAATGGCAACACTAAATACAATTGAACGGTATCTTTTCATTTTTAAAAAATTTGCACTCAATAAGTTGAGAACTATTGAGATTTCTTCGAGAGAAGTATTGATTATTAACGGTATAACAAATATCTTAAATATCTCGACTTAAAAAAAAAGTGACTTATGCCACTTTCAAAATAAACGGCTCATATAATAACCAAATCTTTATATTAAATTCAGTTTCAGTTAACCCATGTTTTCGTCTTTCTTTGCGGTAAACCCTTGATCATTGATGAAATTGATAAAATCCCCTAGCAGATAATAATTATGGGGCTTATTGCGAGTCTACTCCGAAAAAATCTAGTAGACTTAAGTCGATCAAAAATTCTTGATTGAATTTAATTTTCTATCAAATAGAAAAAATCATATTATTTTCATAGTATCTGAAATAAAGAAACGAATAGATTTTTTAAATATCGATAATAGACTTTAATTCTATTCGACTTTTGAATAGACTCTTCGCAATAAGCCCCTATACTTCCGAAAAAAACATCATTTTCTTGAATTATCGATAAAAACCTATGTACATACATATATACAATAACCCAACAGTAAGATTTTGACCCGCTTGCGCAAATTGATATTGGTAAACCCGACTTTTAAGAACATTCTGATTAGAATCTAGGCGTATCAAAATCATTTTTCTAGGATACACACAACAGCAGAAATTGGTAAACACGAATTTAAAGAAGAATCTTCTTTAAATTGGCGTTTACCATTTTCAATTTGCATCAGCGGATCAAAATCTAGCATTTGGGTCGAATATGTAAG
Source organism: Eupeodes latifasciatus (assembly GCA_920104205.1). Lineage (NCBI taxonomy): Eukaryota > Metazoa > Arthropoda > Insecta > Diptera > Syrphidae > Eupeodes > Eupeodes latifasciatus. Next base: position 38,420,548 of record OV049927.1, read on the forward strand.
ATTTTATCGAAAACTAGCTGACCCGGCAGACTTCGTACTGCCTCAATCGATAAATAAAAGACCTAAACTTTTGTATAAATTAATTTCAAAACAAACAAAACGTATTGAATAAAAAAGCATTCTTTTAATGAAGCATGAAGTTTTATTATTATTTTCGACACATCATGTTGCTTACTTAAAAAAACACAAAGTTTTACTGATACACTGTTATGATACAGTTTGTTAATCAATTTAAAGCTTTCTCATAAACTATATTTTTTGTTTTGTGGTGCGTAAATAAACAAAGATAAACGAACACGCGACGTATAATTGTCCATGAGCGAAACTCCAAGTTGATCCCGCAAACTTCTAAAGACTGTCCTTGCGATTTATTTATTGTCATCGCAAAAGCCAGAAGTACTGGAAATTGTAAGCGTTTAAAATCGAATGGTAAATCCGTTGGAATCATCGGTACCCGCTGGATCAAGACATCCTCTCCTTTGTATTTTCCTTTTATGATTGTTGCCTCAATGACGTCATTCATCAGCTTTACCACAGCCAGTCTTGTTCCATTGCATAGTCGAGGTTGATTAATGTTACGCAGCATGATGACAACTGATCCTACTTTTAACTGCAAATTGTGAGGTGGTAATCCAGGCAATTCCAGTGAATTTAAAAACTCCGTGGGATAGCTGACTACGTCATCCTGGTTCATAACGGTGTCGACTGATTTGAAGGAAACCAACTGTCCTGGAAGAAAATTCTAAATGGTCGCATTCAGATCCTCGACATTTTTATTTTTCGCTGCCAATATTGCTCGTTCACCCAGCCAATTATGGTTATTGAACTTTTGCGCTATATCTGGGAAAACACGCTGAATAAGCTCTATTTTTGAATCTGTGATGTGACAGAAATCTGTGGGTAATGTGATGAATCCGGTCGAGGTATCCATTGCAACTTTATTATTTCCAATATCTAACAACTGCTTCGCAAACACATTTGCAGTTTCATCATGTTGCAAAAATACTCGCATGTTAGTAGTTAATTGGAGTGTCTTTACGTACTGCCACAAATTCGATGATTTTAGGCATGCATTTAGTTCTTCAGCAACAGATGACGATTGCACTGGCGAGGATGTTATAGAGTTACAAATGCTGTCATTCCCAAACACGACAATACTTTATTTGCTATCAATAAACACAAATCTTCTCTCATGATCAATGTCTCATTGTAAATTTCTTCAGTCATTTGTAGTGTAGGATTCAAAGTTTTACGGCGCATACAATGCAAAACATCCTCAGACATGTCATCTCTATACTTAACCCACAAATCTTTTGGATTCGAGGGGAAACATGTCGATATGATAATCGAAAACAATGTACGAATTTGATGCGGCGATGAAGATATTATGGAATCCTTGAGCGTATAAAAATAATCTGATACAGTTACAACTGAAGTTAGCTTAAATTAAGTTCCGCGAAGCCGACCAAATTAATTGGAAATCAGTACTACTAATAGTTTATTACATTTTTTGTCGCGTTCGCGTTTCACTTTTGTTTATTTTCGGAACGCGACATTAGATCCTCCAAAGCGCACGCGAAGACTATTTTCATAGATATGATTGAATTTGAACTATGCAGCGGTAATAAATTGCAAATGGACTTTTTGACGTTAGGAACATACCTAAATTGCTAAGACAACAGTGAGTGATTATAATTTAATAGTTCAAATTGACTCTAGAAAACGTTTGTATGGGAAATAGAAAAGGGTTGATTTTAGGGTTTTCCCGGAAATTATTCGATTTTTTTCTCGCCTTTTAAACCTTCCCTAGACCTCCGCGAACATTTCAAGCCTAAGATAAGATAAATCCGTTCAGCCGTTCTCGAGTTTTAGTGAGACTAACGAACAGCAATTCATTTTTATATATATAAGATATGAACAAAATTGAATTTTGGTTTTGCATTATCTGCTGTTGTGCGTATCCTAGAAAAATGATTTTGATACGCCTAGATTCTAATTAGAATCTTCTTTAAATTGGCGTTTACCATTTTCAATTTGCATCAGCGGAACAAAATCTAACATTTGGGTCGAATATGTAAGATTTTATCGAAAATATGAACAAAAATGAATTTTGGTTTTGCATTATCTGCTGTTGTGCGTATCCTAGAAAAATGATTTTGATACACCTAGATTCTAATTAGAATCTTCTTTAAATTGGCGTTTACCATTTTCAATTTGCATCAGCGGATCAAAATCTAACATTTTGGTCGAATATGTAAGATTTTATCGAAAATATGAACAAAATTGAATTTTGGTTTTGCATTATCTGCTGTTGTGCGTATCCTAGAAAAATGATTTTGATACACCTAGATTCTAATTAGAATCTTCTTTAAATTGGCGTTTACCATTTTCAATTTGCATCAGCGGATTAAAATCTAGCATGGGTCGAATATGTAAGATTTTATCGAAAATATGAACAAAATTGAATTTTGGTTTTGCATTATCTGCTGTTGTGCGTATCCTAGAAAAATGATTTTGATACGCCTAGATTCTAATTAGAATATTCTTTAAATTGGCGTTTACCATTTTCAATTAGCATCAGCAGATCAAAATCTAGCATTTGGGTAGAATATGTAAGATTTTATCGAAAATATGAACAAAATTGAATTTTGGTTTTGCATTATCTGCTGTTGTGCGTATCCTAGAAAAATGATTTTGATACACCTAGATTCTAATTAGAATCTTCTTTAAATTGGCGTTTACCCTTTTCAATTTGCATCAGCGGATCAAAATCTAACATTTGGATCGAATATGTAAGATTTTATCGAAAATATGAACAAAATTGAATTTTGGTTTTGCATTATCTGCTGTTGTGCGTATCCTAGAAAAATGATTTTGATACGCTTTGATTCTTAAAAGTGGCGCATAGAAATTTCAATTTGCAACAGTGGAAGCAAATCAGATCTTGATCCGCTTTCGCGAACTCAAATTTGTAAACAGCAATTTGAAGATTCTAGGTAGAATCTAGTCGTATCAAAATCATTTTTCTTGGACAAATACCTAGTATGAATGAATACAATAGCCATTTTTTATGGAATAAAAAACTCCTATTGGTACGGAGAAATTAGAACCCTACCTGCATTTTTTTTTGTTAGAATATACCCAGGAATCATTTTACAAAATTTTAAAAGAATTAATAAAAAAACATTTAACAACTCACCGCGTTCTCAGAACTATAGTGATCGGAGCTGCTTGGGCCGTCACCGTCGGTCGTCGTCATCTATTATAAACACCATTGAGACGTCTTCCGGTTCCGATTGAGGGATGCAGCGATTCCTGTTGCAAAATATCATCAAAGGCTTTAGTTTCAAGTCAATATTTAGATAATAATAACAAATTTCATTACCTGTGCCTGCGAAGTCGGTTTTCCGCAGTATTTTGCAAGGTTTTTTTGCACACTGTGCAAAAAGCAGAATACTTGTTATTTGTTTTCCCCAAAAGAAACCCAAGCTCTTGGAAGGCTTTATTTTTGGGTCGACCAGACATATTCGCTTCTTATTAATAAATTAATAATTCACTTCTTATACTTAAATTAATGTTTAAATTCGATTTAATTAATCACGGCAACGGCAACCAAACCACGTCCACGTGTCTATACGTTTAGGCAGAATTTTTCGAAATGATTTTATTTGTGACATTTAAGTGATTGTCTACATTGTCGACACATTGTCGACACATTGTCTACATTATCGACATTGTCGACATTGTCGACCGATTGTCTACGTTAAAATGTAGACAATTAAAGTTGACACGTAGAGGAACAACACTGCAGGTAAAAGAAAACCTTACTTTTTAATGACATTTTGATTGGAAATCTATTGTATTTGCAAGCTTTTTGAAATACGTATTATAAAATGATGATGTGGAGCGTATAAATATTTTTTTTTGTAAAGCCATGAGAAGTATAATTGCTTATCCCTGCCAGTGACACCTAAAAGTTTTTTCACGGGCACTGCCTCTTGCTAGGAATTGATAAATGAAAACTTTTGGTCCCCTCCAACCCTGGCAGGAATCGCACACAAAAATTGTTGAGAGCAATAAGAAGGTGGTTTCTATCGACTTTAATTTATGTATGTATGCATTAACAAATATGCGTGTTTTAAGTAATAAGTATGTATAGTATATCTACAACAAATTTTACTTAAATTTTTACTTGCGACATATAGGAACCATATGGCAAGTTTTGTATTCGTAAAAGATTTCGAACTAGAGATTTTAATCAAACATATGAAATTGCAATGGTAAAGAAGTCGAAAAAAAGTGGGTCCCCCGATTCCGTCCGTCAGTCTGGCCTGGCCCCTAGAGCCCAAAGCATTGGGTCGATTGACTTCAAATTTGGAAATAAAGGTTTTGAACCGTTTTGCAGTTAGCGTTTTTTTTTATTTTTTCAAGATTTAAAATAGCATACAAATTTTTTGGTACAAAATCGACAATTCGAATTTTCTTAAAAACAAACTGATAGATTTTTTTAATTTTAGCTAAAATTTTTGTTGTTAATTTGGCTTCAATACAAAAATGTTTTTTTTTATTGCTCCAGAAGGGTACCTCCCATAGAACCTTTTTTTTTGTTTTTAAGTTTTCTCAAGAACTAATCAACTGATTTGTTCTGCGCAGGCTCTTATACTGTTTCAATAATATTGGATGATCCCAAATATCATTGTTCTTGTTTTTGATTTTTAAAAAAATACTAAACATTTTTTTTTTTTTCGAAATTAGATATCTAGATATCATTTTTTTGCGAAATTTAAATGTAAAAGGTATATTAATAAGCTCTAAATAGCTGCATACCAAAAATATTTTTAAACTAAAATGAAAAAATTGTATATAAAAAATAATTCAAAAAAACCGCTCCTACGATTTTCAAATAGAAAATCAAATGGCGTTAAATTTTTGAAAACATACTTTTTTCCAGGTACATTTTTAAATCTGAAAAAAACAGGAAATTTTGTTAAACATAAAATCAATCAAAATGAAAAAAAAAACAGAGCGTTGCAAAACTAATAATTTTCTATTTATTTTTAGATTATGCCATTTTCGATGTACAATCATGTGAAGGACGTTGCAATGAAACTACCTCATCAAATTACGGTTTAACAAATATAAAAGGAGTATTTTACAAGTCTTGTGATTGTCACGAAGAGTGTGAAAATCTTAATACTTGCTGTCCCAACTATCGATCAATCTGCGAATTTGGTAAATTTCTATTCAAGTAATGGTCATAGAATATTTTTAACTTGTATTGTAAAAAATTCCATCGTATTTTATTATGAATATTGAAATCGTTGAGGGCTTGGTAATTTGATTGAAACATTTTTATATTTTCTAATATCTGCAACACAATAGCTTTCAATTTTACTGAAAAAAAAAATAGTGTTTAACTTTGGGTGTTTACTGAGTACTCATGAGCAGGGCCGTCTTTACCCTTTCGGGGGCCCTGGGCACTTTTCGAAAATGGGGCCCCTGTATGATTATTTAAAAATGTTATGTTGTGTAATAAAGGTATGCAGAAAAAATCACATAACTTTGAATTGATATTTATTCTTTTAATTTTTTAAATAAATAAATTTTTTTAATTCATTAAAAAAATAAATAGTTATTGCAGCATTTAAAACATACACATAAACAATGTAAAAATAAAAACAAAAAATGAATATGTCATATAAAATTCAAAAATAAAAAAGAGGCTGGGATGCGACCCACACTAATAACTTCCCATCCCGTCTGTCGATTTGTCTTGCTTAAAAGTTTGTCTATATGTATCAATTTTTACCAAATTTGCGTACTATTTTTTGTAGATTTTATTTTTTTATGAATTTTTATAAAAAAATTACTGAATATCGAAAACAATATTTTCTGTGAAATAAAATAAGTTTGAAGCCAATATTTTTAATTTTTGAAAAGCTATTTGAGTCGAAAGTGAATTTTTACAAGTTTTAGTATTGTTTCTTTTGCAGGTTTTTAATTTTTGTAAAAAAAACTGTCGATTCAATTTTTCTCAAAATTTTATAGAATGTTGAAAAAAATATTTCTTATAAGATACAATTATTTTGAAGCCAATGTCTCAAATTTTTGAAAAGATATTTGAGTAGAAAATCAATTTTTAACAACTTTTGTTAAATTTTTTTTCGGCTTTTAATTTTTTTTGTAAAAAAAAATGTCTATTCGATTTTTTTTAATTTTACTGAATGTTGACAACAATAGTTTTTGAAAGATAAAAGTAGTTTGAAGCCAATATCTCAAAGTTTTGAAAAGATATTTGAGTCCAAAATCAATTTTTACCGACTTTTATAAATTTTTTTTTAGGTTTTTATTTTTTGTGAAAAAAAACTGTCAATTCGATTTTTCTCAAAATGTTTCCTAATGTTGAAAACAATATTTCTTATAAGTTTAAAGTAGTAAGAAGCTATTATCTGAAATTTTTGAAAAGATATTTGAGTCGAAAATCGATTTTTACCAACTTTTGTTAATTTTTTTTTTCGCTTATTAATTTTTTGTACAAAAACTGTCAATTCGATTTTTTTCAAAATTTTACTGAATGTTGACAACAATATTTTTTGAAAGCTAAAAGTAGTTTAAAGCCAATTTCTCAAAGTTTTGAAAAGATATTTGAGTCGAAAATCAATTTTACCAACTTTTATTAATTTCTTTTTTGGGTTTTTATTTTTTTGAAAAAACTGTCAATTCGATTTTTCTCAAAATGTTTCCTAATGTTGAAAACAATATTTCTTATAAGTTTAAAGTAGTAAGAAGCTATTATCTGAAATTTTTGAAAAGATATTTGAGTCGAAAATCGATTTTTACCAACTTTTGTTAATTTTTTTTTTCGCTTATTAATTTTTTGTACAAAAACTGTCAATTCGATTTTTTTCAAAATTTTACTGAATGTTGACAACAATATTTTTTGAAAGATAAAAGTAGTTTGAAGCCAATATCTCAAGTTTTTGAAAAGATATTTGAGTCGAAATTCAATTTTTACCAACTTTGAGTAATGTTGTTTTCAGGTTTTTATTTTTTATAAAAAAAACTGTCAATTAGATTTTTCTCAAAATTTTATCAGATGTCAAAAACATTATTCTTCGTTGCACAAAGTTGTTTTGGAAATGAAATCATATTTCGGTCGTAAAATTTTCGAGGTGACAAATTTTTTTTCAGATTAATTGGATTTTTTCCAAAAATATACTTGTTTTGTATCACGTTACAATATGTTATATAAAATTGAATTCAAGTCTCTAGCGTTATTGATTCATGAGATATTTAGGGTTAATCAAAATGTTCACCTTTTTTTTAACTGCTATGGTAAAAAACCAGCCACGCAATTTCTGCCTTATTATCTGTATAACAACATTTATTTGAAGTCGATATCTCTTCTGGTTCTTGAGCTATGGACGAAGAAAAAACGTCGCGAACGTACGGACGTACGGACATACGGGCTTATGGACGGACGTACGAACGTACGTACACACGCACGCACAGACATCTTTCTAAAAATCTTTTATTTCGACTCTAGGGACCTTGAAACGTCGAAAAATGTCAAAATTTTCAATTTGACGAATCGGACCCATTAAAATAACTTCCTATGGGAAGTTAAAAAAATTTAAATAACAGACAATTAAATAAGCTATTGAGAATGTAATTTAAAGAACAATATAGTGACATAGACTATATTTTTTCAGGTAAAAGAAAGGAATCTTTATTGAAGGGGTCTTTTTCTTGATTTGAGATTAGTAAAATCATTGATCACATCTTCAAAATCGATGCCTCTGATGATGTCGCTTTCGATTGACATCAGCGACAAACATGCCAATCTTTCTTGAATCATTGTAGTTCTGAGTTCGTTTTTGATTCTTTTTAACTTAGAGAAGGAACGTTCCCAACTGCAATTGGTCACCATCATACTTAAGAAAATTCTTAGTGCAATTTCAACATTTGGAAATTCATCCTCAATTTTATTAGTTTTTAAAAAATTATAAAGCTCTAGAATGTTGTCAGTTTTTTCATTTTCGTGTCGACTAATTTTCAAGTAGTCTTTTAAATTCAGGCATTCAGCATGTAGTTCATCTCCGTTCACATCTTCGGTGTAAAATTTAGCAAAAGATTTGCAATTCTCTTTTAAGTCTTCTGAATTCAAAAAAAAGTCAAAACGTTGGCCAATCTTCGTATACGAACATAGTCGCTGTTTCAAATGAACGCTCAGTGTGTCGACAATGGGAAAAAAGGTTTCAATTTAAAATCTTTCTCTCCAAGTCAAAATTACTGAGGGTCCAGAGCCGTCAAAAAAAGTCTGGAGTGAGCTTCTACACCTCATTCTTTCAGAAAGGTCCTTATATTCGGAATACGGGTTTTTTTGTCTGGCTGATGAATCAAAGTTATCAAAATTGTCCCTGAGCCCAATTATAAATTCATCTATTGCACTCAGCAAATTTATTGCAACGGTAATATTATGTTTTTGAAGTAAAATACTTGTTTTATTAATTCTTTGCAATACAAAATTCCAAAGTTCTGTAAGTATGGACATTTTTTTGCAAAGACTAAATGCTTCCTCTCTGGCCTCTCTGGTCTCTCGTGCCTGTCCTAAATAGTTCGCGATAGACATCAAAGCTTCTTCAATTTCTTGAAGTGCATCAGCTCGCGCCGACCATCTTGTTTGAGAAAGACTTTTTAAAACTTTTTTTGGACCTAAATGAGCAGTCAACACACTCCATCGATGAGAAAATACCGAAAAAAAGTTATACAATTTTTGAATAATGTCAAAGAATTTGGTTGGTTCTAAAACACACCCAGCGGCATGCACTCCTACCAAGTTTAATGAGTGCCCTGCACATGGTACAAAAGTGGCAAATTTACATTTTTCTTTTATTCTTGCCTGCAGACCAGAAAACCTTCCTGACATATTTGCCGCGTTGTCGTAGATTTGGCCTCTGCAATCTGTTATCGAAATGTCATGATCCTCCAAAACCTTCAGTATGGTTTCAGATCTACATATGTTTGTTAATTGAAATAAACCTTTCAACAGGCTCGTGATGTTTTACGTAACGAATAATAAATGTTAGTTGATCAACATGAGACCTTTGTATATGAAAACCATAGTACATAGTGGAAGTCGAATATGGCGGCATTTAGATATTTTTTGTGGACCGTCTAGTCAAGACCAAAAACACTCTATTACCAAGACCGGAATCTTTCGTACGTTTCACTCTCCAAAACCCGTTTGTTTACATTGTTGTATTTGTAATTTTGACAATTAGTCCATGAATAGATGTGAGCACAAACAAAACAAAAACGATGCCGTGGGCTAGCGGCACTTTGCATAGCAAAAACAAAATGGAGGGGTTAATAAGTTTTTTTCAGGTTTTTCCTTTTACTTTTTTCGATGAAAAAGTCAGTTTTAAGCTTTAATTTTGTAGGCATTTTGTGGATAGTGAACCAATGTACCTTTTTGTCTTGAAAAAAGCATGTTCAACATCAGTTTATTATAATTAATTCACTAATTTACAGTAATCACTACGAAATTCTTTAAATTTCATAATAAACCTCGGATTTTTGTATCAAAGATGCGTTCGAAGAACCATCAAGTTAAGGGTGCGAGTGCAATTTTTGTATTGAATTCTAATAAATTTTCGTTAACGAACGGCCCAAATATTTTGTTTGCAAGTAATTAAAATCTGTATAAATTTAACCAATCCTAATATATTTATAGTTTGTTTTTAATGATTAAAGCTTGCAACTATTTTTCAATTCCATTTTGATTAATAAATATTAAATTTAAAAAAAGAGTTATAATCGAAAAGTACCTTATCCATAACATTCTTTATTGATGGAAGCATACATGTATTTGCTATCAAAAAAAACTATGCATCAAAGGAACACAAATGTTTTAAAAAAGTAATCAGAACGATTATAGCGAACCTGTTGAATAAATGCAGAGCAAATAAAATGCAAATTTTGACATATATCACAAAATGAAAACGTCTTAAAATCGTTCTGAATTCATGCACAACTAATTCAATAGAACATGTAATCGTCATAAATGTTTATTGTTGACGTACAGAAGTTTTTTTTAGTGAATTTCCACAGTTTAACGCGAAATATAATTTTCATTCATTCCTTAAAAATGTTTAGTTACCAAAGTTCAAGTTTACTTATTATTGTTTGAAAAGTATGTTTAGTAAAAATGCTGCTAATAATAAAAAAAAAATTAATGACTTTTACGTATATGTTTTTGTTTTTCGTAATATAATAAATACTACCGTAGATTACATTTTATAAATGCAGAACATAGAAGAAAATATACATAAACATTAGTTTTCAGATATGTATAAAGCAGAGGTTAGCGTAGAAAAATATTTTTGAGAAAGCCAATAATAACGGGTGATTTTTTTGAGGTTAGGATTTTCATGCATTAGTATTTGACAGATCACGCGGGATTTCAGACATGGTGTCAAAGAGAAAGATGCTCAGTATGCTTTGACATTTCATCATGAATAGACTTACTATTCTCTTTGACACCATGTCTGAAATCCCGCGTGATCTGTCAAATACTAATGCATGAAAATCCTAACCTCAAAAAAATCACCCTATATTTTAAATATGTTCATTAAAGAAATTTCCGCTTCGGCTAACCTTCATCAACTTTTTAGAAACAAAATTAGCATTAATAGCAGCCAATTATTTCATAGCATAATTAATTTTTCAGATTGTAAAATGTCTAGAAATTTTCATACGCTACAAAATTCGTAATTTTATGCGTAAACATAGAAGATAACATTATTTAGTCAAGAAGTATGGATTTTGGCGCGTATACCGTTTTTTTTTCTATTGGGTGTTCGGTTTCTCCATACTGGAATAAAAAAAGTTACTTCAATCTATTTATTGCACTCATTTAGTTGGTATTGTGTGTAAACATATTGCTTATTTCTATTCCTTAAAGATGCTTTACACAAAGCAACTTATTTTTAAAACATGGTTCCCTCAAAATTTTATTCCAAAATCTAACTACAAACAAAATTCTAACTCTAACAAAGTCCCTTAAAAAGAAATTTTCAGGAATATTTCTGCAAAAAACAAAACTAAAATTTGGTCTTGCAACTACCGAACTGCTTAAATGATGAAAATACTAATCTAATTGAGGAATCTGAACTAGCTAAAGTTGGCAATGGAACTTCACAAGTATGCTTCTCGTAGCATTGTCTGTACAAAAAAAATACGGAGGCACCCGACTATTGTTTCCTCCTGAACTTCTAACGTCACCAAAAAAATGCTCTAAGCAAACTACAGCTGAAAAAATTGTGTGTTTTCTTGTTTTACAAAGTATTGAGTTACACTTTTGTCCATTTCCAATAATTATACTTAACCAGTTGCAGCGCATGTTGCGTTCGCAAATAATTTAAGTAAACAAAATAAATAATAATAAACTAATAAATCATTAAATAATATGTATTTGGTCAATTTTATTTTATTTAATATACATTTACAACATTTATTTGGATTGAAATTAAAAAGCTATACAAATCTTCCAATTTAAGACCATGTCAGCACTTCAGATTCTGTTGGTAAGGATTGTTTAGTTTTTGAACGAGGCCATAAAACATTCAAAATGAAGCATTTAGATGGGGCTGATTACTATAATGAAGCATTTTGATGGGCCAAAGCACTAAATGTGAGAATGTGTTTGGTTTTTTGCATCATTTCACGCACACTTTCTCACATTTAGTGCTTTTTAGCTTGTAGGCAAACCGAAATGTCAGTCTGAGATTCCGGTCTTGGTAATAGAGTGTTTTTGGCCAAGACATTCATGGAGAAATCGATTTGCAGTCGGGAGACTTGGGAGACTTAAAAATGTTATAATTTGAAATAGAGAAAGACTATAGAGAATTAACGAAATTCTGCGTGAGTGAGGAAAACACATTTGTTTCTTTGTGTTTGTATTTTGGTGTGGATATAATTTTTGGTTACATCTTTGTATATCTATATGAAAACTTTTTCATATACAAAGGTTACATACGCAAAACGGTAGTCTTTCTATACAAAGATGATAAGACAAAAGCAGGTGAATTGCGATTTCGTGTAGGAATTTTATATTCTTGGTTGAGATTTTATATTTTTGATGATTTGAGGATTGTATAAGGGAATTATAATTTGAACTTTTATAGGCAAGTAAATATGTAGGTTTTGTATTCTTATCCAATAACACGGGTCAACACGAATTTTGAGTCTGAGTTCTGTACCTCTGATTTTCATTACTTATGCCTAACTAATTAAAGAAAAAATATTTTTATCTAATAAAGTTTGCTTTTGTAGTTACTAAAACGAAATTTTAATTTTTATGAAAAAGCTCTATTTTTTAATTTCAATTATATGTAAAAGGAAAACAGTTTTGAATTCACATATTTTTATTGACTTTAATTATACAAGACGGCATAATTATTACTATTATTATTATCATTATTATTATTATTATTATTATTATTATTATTATTATTATTATTATTATTATTATTATTATTATTATTATTATTATTATTATTATTATTATTATTATTATTATTATTATTATTATTATTATTATTATTATTATTATTATTATTATTATTATTATTATTATTATTATTATTATTATTATTATTATTATTATTATTATTATTATTATTATTATTATTATTATTATTATTATTATTATTATTATTATTATTATTATTATTGTTATTATTATTATTATTATTATTATTATTATTAATATTATTATTATTATTATTATTATTATTATTATTATTATTATTATTATTATTATTATTATTATTATTATTATTATTATTATTATTATTATTATTTATTAGCTATTCTGCCTTAATACTAAATTACATTTTCTTTTTCATTAATTCATAATATTAATATTTACATAAATCAAATTGATTTGTTTTAACAAAAATATAGTTATGCACGGGCAAAAGCCTCCCCCATTGTTTTCCATTCGTTTCTGTTGTGAATTTTTTGAAACCAAAGTCTGTCGAAAGCATGAAGCTCATCTCTCCATCTTTTTGGCTGACGCCCAACTGATCTGGTACCACTAAACGGTGTCCACTCTGTACATTCTTTGACCACCTTTCATCTGACTTCCTCATAAAATGCCCTGCCCAGTCCCATTTCAGCTTTCTTGTCTTCAAAATAACATCTTCGAATCCTGTCCATGAGCGTATGTTGACATTTCTGATTCGCTGAGATCTTCTTATTTTTAGCATTGCTGTTTCCATTGCCCTTTGAGTTGTTGAAAGCTTCCTTTTTATTGCAACGTTGTTCGTCCATGTTTGGGAGCCATATGTTAGCACTGGTAAAACTGTAGAATCGAAAATGTATTTCTTGGTAACGTTTGAGATATTTGAGTCCAACATAAAGGGTGATTTTTTAGCTATTATCTTTTTGGCAACACTGGTTTAAACAGCTGACGCACGTTTCGTGTTTTGTTTCACTGTCAAACATCTTCAGTTTGGTCTATAATTTACCCATGAATCGTCTTACAAACGAACAAGGCTTGCAAATTATTGAATTTTATTATCAAAATGCGTGCTTTGGAAAGTTCATCGCGCGCTTCCTCCATTTTATGGTCAGCTTAATCGACCCACTGAAGCGGCTTCGGAAGCGGCTATTGTGACTAAATTTCGCACCAAGTTTACATTGTTGGACATTATTTTTTATTATATTTACTTGCTCGACATGTGGTTTCAACAAGACGGTGCCTCACAGCACGCGCAACAATGGACTTATTGAGAGGATAGTTCGGTGAACATTTTATTTCACGTTCGGGACCGGTCAATTGGCCGCCTAGATCATGCGAATTAACGCATTTAGACTATTTTTTGTGGGGCTATGTTAAAGCTCATGTCTATACAGGCAAATGACGCATTGGAACACAACATTGAAGCATTGGATGGACCATTTGAGGCGCAGTCAAGTTCAATATTTGCATTCATTAATCTTCAAACATTATATTATATGGACCGTACTATCGATTCAAATAAAGATTTCATGCATTTTTCTGAATTTTATATGTTTTTTTTTAAACTTTCCTATAGCTTTTAAAAAATCACCCTTTAGTTTTCACGTCCCAGAATTGCCTCCATCCGTTTGTTATCCTTCGAGAGATCTCCTTCTCTTCTCTATTATTAAATGAAACTAATTGTCCTAAATATATGAAGTCCTCCACATATTCGATCAGCTCTCCATTAATATGCATAGGTGTTTTGGTCGCATTTGTCATAACTTTGATTTTGTTTTCGTTTGCTTGAAGCCCTGCCCTAGAGCATTCGAGAATGAGTTCGTTTATCATCTTTTGAAGATCTTCAGGATTATCATTCATCAAAATAATATCATCAGCAAACCTTAAGTTTGAAAGATATTTTCCATTGATTTTTATGCCAATGTGTTCCCAATCTAATTTTCTAAAACATTCTTCTAGAGTAGCCGCAAAGACAGGCGGTGAGATTGGATCTCCTTGTTTAATTCCACTTTGAAGTTTGAATGGCTCTCCAAATATTTCAGTTTTTATCTGAGTAGTGGAAGAGTCATAAATTTTTTTGAAAATTCTAACCCAACGACAATTTATACCTAGGTTAAGGAGTGCATTCCACATGAAGTCTTGGTTAATGGTATCGAAAGCCTTTTTAAAATCAATAAAAATGAAATAAACCGGTAATCGGCAATCTCCACTTTTTTCGATGATTTGATTAACTGCCTGCAGGTGGTCTGTAGTTGAGAAACCTGATCGAAAACCTGCCTGCTTCACTGGTTGATGTTGTCCGAGGTCTACTTCCAGCCTTTTGAAGATGCATTTTGCAAAGATTTTGTAGATGTTAGATATAAGACTTATTGGACGATAGTTGTTGATGTCATCTTTTTTCCCTTTCTTGTGCAATAGAGTGATGTACGACTTTGTCTATTGGATAGGAACTTCTCCAGTAGCCATAACATCGTTGAAAATATCGTTAAGCCACGCTGAAGACGTTTCAATTCCATATTTTAGGATTTCGGCTTCGATTCCATCACTGCCTTTACTCTTTTCGTTCCCAAGTTCCATTATAGCCTTTTTTATTTCGTCTTGAAGAAACGGTAAAATTTCTTCAGATTCTTCTTCTAGCCTCTGTTCTATACTACCGATGTTTGTATTTTGACGATTATTCGAGTATAGTTCTGTTCCGGACTTGTTCGTTGTTTTTCGAAACCCCTAAGACCCATTCCTTCTCTAATTTCAAGCTTTGTTTGACTTTCTTTATCGATTTAGTACTTTCTAAGATATTTTTTATATTTCTTTCGTGGAATTCTCTTGTTTCTTGTTTGCTTTTTTTCTTTATCTCTTTTCTTAATGTTCTCAGTTCTATTCTTTCATTTTGTGAGATGTTTTCAATTTTCCTTAAAAATTCCCTTCTCTGTATCATGTTTTGTGTAGCCACTGATATTTTATTTTTGTTTGTACTATCGAGAGTTTTAAAGACATGTTTCGAAGATATTATTTTCAAAGTTTTTTCGAATTGGTCGTATTTTTCCTGAACCGTTCTATGACCATTCGTTTCTTTCAAAATGCGATGGCGGAGCTCTAATTCCTTGTTGTAGTTCCCCATTTGAATCGGGCTGGGTTCTTTTTCTAGTACATACTGGTTTTTCTTGTAATACTTCCTTGTCTTATGATTGATCAGTAGCTTGGCCCTTACTAACCTGTGATCTGAGTCGTATTCGAACCGATTCAACACGTCCACATCTTTGAAAAAAGATTTTTTATTGGTGTGAATAAAATCGATTTGGTTCTTATGCTTTCCATTTGGGTGGATCCAAGTCCACATTTTGCTATCCTTTTTCTTGAAGGGTGAGTTTGTAACTGTTAATTTATGTTGCCATAGCCATTGCAACATCCTTTCCCCTCGGTTATTTCTACTTCCATACCCATATGGTCCCATAATTGGCTCTTCTCCTGGTTTCTTTGATCCAATACGTGCGTTAAAGTCACCCATTACTACAAGCAATTCTGAGCTGAGTTGGTTGATAGCTAGATCCAGTGTTTTGTAGAATTTTTCTAGCACTTCCGTCGAAGCTGTTCCTGTTGGAGCATATACTTGTATGATGGTAGCTTTAACCCTTCCAATTTGAATCTTCAATCCGATGACTCTTTCATTATATCCTTTTATTTCGATAATATATTTTTTTCCAACGCTTATGAACAAGAAAACCTACTCCATATTCCCCTTTGGTCTGTCCGATATATGAGAATATGTGCCCTTCATCTGTTTCCACAATTTCTTCTCCCATTTTTCGTACTTCACATAGTCCAATAATATCCCACTTTATCTTTTTCCTTGCGTTTTCAAACAAGGTCATCCTTTCTTCTGATAGAAGCGGTTGAGCATTGTAAGTACAAATGTATATTTCGTTTTCGAGTGCTTTCTTTTGTTTTTTTCCAGTTGAATTTGGAGATGGTGATGAATGTGGTGGTGTTGATTATTGCGGTGATGGTGATGGAGATGAGGGTGGGGATGGTGGTGGTTGGGTTGTTGGGGCTTTCTGCAGCGATGCTGCTGTATGACTTGGTTTACCAGTTAATGGGGGGATTTGGCTGTAATCATCCACGGTGGCCAACCGGATTGGATGATTTTTTTCTTTGTTTTGTGCAGATCGTTTTTCTTTTGTTTTCGTTTTTATTTGTTGCTTTTTATTCGGTTTCGTTTTCAGTTTCGTTTGCCCGTGCTGTGTACATCATTGATTTTGATGATCTTCACGATCTTTTTCGTTTATAGACGATTCTGATGCTGAACTCCTAACTCTAAAGAATTTTTCCAACGTACTAGGTTTTTCAAGTGTTACAGTGTCTCTTGTTTTGCTTTTCTTCAATTGAGAAGAGATAGGTCTTTTTGTTTTTGCTGACATAGAAGGGGAGTTCCGGTTTCTATTTGAGCTTGATTCGGGTTCTTCATCTGATCTGATTCTTTTTAATTTCTCTGAGCTATGATTTTCTAACTTCTTTTTTCCTTTTGAAGCACGTTCCTCTTTCTTCATCTCAGCATCTTCCTTAGACATAATATCATCTCTTAGGTAAATTGGATTTCCACTTCTTTGCCGTAGTTTGACTTTATTTTTCATTATTTCCTCTTTTTTCTTTAAAGCTAATAAACCTATCATAATAGGCCTAGCTTTGTTACCTTTCTTCCCAAGTCTGTAGATAAAATCTATGTCTCGTGTGCCCGACTCTACACCCAAGTCAATTGTTACTAGATAAAAAAATGATAAAATTCTCTAGCTCTTCTACATTTTGTTCAACTTCTTCTATATTCGAGAAAATTATATTTTTCCTTCGCATCATTCTTTCCAGCCGTGTGATTCTTTTGTCTTGTTCTTCTTGCTTTTTATTGATTGCTATAATTCCTCTTGATACTTGATCGATTTTTGTTTCCATACACTTTTTTGAAACTTCAATGTCATTTTTTAATTCTTATTTTGTATTTTTAATTTCCCTCAAAATTTCCTCTAAGCTCATTTTCAATTTTCAACACTATTGTATCGAGCTTTGATTCGAGTCTCGTTTTGGATTGACGTCTTGTGTTTATTTGACAGATTGAATTTGTTTTGATTTCGTCTTAGATTCTAGTTGTTAACTCTGAGTGAATTCTTTATTCCAATAAATAGTATATAAATATATATATGTAAATAGTTCTCTCTAATAAGAACACTAATAAATTGAAACACCGGTCCTGGTGCCAAAATTGATTTTATATATAATTATAAAACTTTAATTTTCACATAAAAATGCCAAGATTATTTGTGGGACGTACCTTTCGATGGAATAAGACAGGCAATCACAATCTCTAACAGCAGCCACCACAAAGGGATTTTAAAAGCAAGTATTTCAATCAATTTCTAGCAAAAAAACAAGAGCACACACCTGAGACACGACCAACGAGCAGCAGCAAAGTTAAAAGACGGCATAAATAAACCCACAAATACAAAAAAGAATACAAAAAAGACTTTAAAAATGAACAGATTTGGTATTTCTTCTGTGTAAGTTGGAACTTTCTCGTATGAGCCCCCAAATGTAGTCACCCATCATGTTTTCATTATATTGTGCTTGATAACGCTTTTCAAAGTTCATTACATCTTGATGGAAACGTTCCCCTTGCTCTTCTGAATATGCACCTAAGTTGTCTTTAAATTTATCCAAATGAGCATGTAGCATGTGGACTTTCAAAGACATTCTGCAACCCATAACTTTGAAGTTGTGAAGCATATCAGTAATAAGCTCCGTGTAATTCTCTGCTTTTCTGTTGCCAAGAAAGCCATGAATCACTGCTTAGGCTGAGCCACGCTTGTTTTTCGTGGGTACTGAGGAGCTGTGGGAATTGTTCACTGGCCATTATTTTCTTTATTTGTGGACCGATGAAAATACCAGCTTTAATTTTAGCCTCTGAAAATTTTGGGAAAAATGATTTTAAATATTGAAAGGCCTCAGAGTCTTGACACAGAGCCTTTACAAACTGCTTCATCAGACCTAATTTAATGTGCAATGGAGACATTAAAATATGATCGGGCTTCACAATTGGTTCATTTTTGACGTTATGTTGTCCTATTTGAAACTCGCTCCGTTGGGTCCATGAGTGCTGCTGGTAGTGAAGTGCATCGGCTCTACTGTCCCATAAGCAAATGTAACACGGATATTTGGTGTACCCGCCTTGCATTCCCATCAGAAATCCAACCCCCTACCCCTCTCCTGCATCTTATATGCAACGGCTCCTAAAAAAAACTGCTAAAACACTATAATATTCGTTTTACATTGTGTAAAGGTACAAAAGCAAACTTTATTTATTATAAATGGAGTTTCTGCTTTTTTTCCGATGTATACATACAATCAGAAAATATTCACTAAATAACAGACTCAAAGAAAAATATTTTTTTTTGTTGACTTACACAAGTCAAGATAGATAGCTAGCTAAATAAATTTAAAAAATTTGATCACCTAAACCTTTCTTACAATTTGTTTTCATATCGAGCATAAAGAAGTTTAAATTTTCAAAGTCTTAGAAAGATGATTTTTTTTATATAGGTAAATAAATTTGTTAATTGATACCTAATACAATTATTTAAAAGCTGGCTACAAAATTGTAGACAACTTAGGTATAATGAAAAAATATTTAATTTTTGGACGTTTTTTAATGGTAGTGAATTTTTTAAATGGGATGATGAACTTTTAAATTTGTTTGTTTTAAAAATGAACACATACCTACCTATCTTTAAGTTTATAAAGTAGGTAGGTAGTTATAACTTTCGGTCAAAAAAGTGTTTCAAGGACAATTTTTGAAACATACTTTTGCCTGTAAGTTCTTATGATATATGTATGTAGGTATTTATTAAAATAAGGACCTTCCTATTAACAATTTTGAATGATCAAGGGTATAAGCAAATGTTTACTTTTATTAAGGTAAAAGACTTTATTTGGATCTTTATTTTTAGAGAAGTATATTCGATTTTGTAATTGTACTTACATAAATTTGATGCCTTTGTCTCAGTCTTAAGATATCTAAATTCTAGCAAATTCAATTTTTGTATGCCAAAGCAAAGTTTTTAACTTAGGAGTAATTTTTCTATAAATTTGAAATAAACATAACGTTTTATTACTGTTTTAAAATATACGTACGTGCACTTTTGACTACCGAAATGGGGGTTTATCGTCGCCCTAGTATTGAAGTGCCGTATACGCCATTTTTACACTTTTGGGAAATCGCTTTTGAATGTTTCGAAGTCTATTACGAAAAAACTAACCGCTGACATTTTTTGATTTTTTTATATGATATATAGTTGAGAATTCTCTTTCATATACATGTTATTCATCATCTGTTAGTCTTTTAGTTTTCAAAATATTTAAATTTTTGTCCAAAATGAGTTTGCCGTATACGCCATCAAAATCAGAAGTTAATTTCCTCTTCATACACATACGTCAAAAAAAAAAAATAAGATTCTGTATTCTCACTTTCTAAATTCAAAATTGTTTTTCATAATAAAAGGCACAGTTTAAAACGGAACATACATTTTATTTTAGAATTCATTTTTAACATTCAATATGAAAATATATCACAATATTGTACATATGTAGGTACTTTTAAAAAGTATGTTACAGTTCATATACGAATAGAAAAAGAAAAATAAACTTAAAATTAGTGACTTCAACATTTTTGTACTTTGATTTCTTAAATATACGAGAAAA
The DNA here is from genome assembly GCA_920104205.1 of Eupeodes latifasciatus. Classification (NCBI taxonomy): domain Eukaryota; kingdom Metazoa; phylum Arthropoda; class Insecta; order Diptera; family Syrphidae; genus Eupeodes; species Eupeodes latifasciatus. Next base: position 38,440,817 of record OV049927.1, read on the forward strand.
ATGGCACTTTGCAATTATTGCAACTTAATAAAAAAAAAATGAAAATTCTTTCATAAATTAATTATGTTTACATAGTTTAAATAAGGCTTCGTAGTATAATTTATCTTCCGAAGACATGAAAGGGAAGAGACTTTTTATATCTTCAAGTTTTTCTTTGAATATGTTTTTAGTTCTTTTCTGAATAACTTGTAAGTCCTAATCAAATAAATTTTTCGAAGTTCCCAAACTGGTTTTGGTCGCTTCTTTAATGATTGAGCACGTTTCGTATCTTAAATTAAATCCCTCGCATTTCTCTTGAATGAAACTTGAAACAAATCTGGCTTTTCTTATTTAAAAGAGTTTGTTTTGAAGAAGGGTATAGATGCATAGTTCAAGTGAGAGATGTTTTTGGATAGTTCATGCTTTTAAGTTGTCGAAATAGTGACAAAGGACTGTGCACTTCAATGTTTTTGAGGTGTTTGTCTATGACACTATGCACAGAGTCTACCTCCTGTATAAGTGAATGGCCGGGAAATGAAACTTTTTGGAGTATTGTTCTTAAGTTTGGCGACTTGTGGAGAAAGCGCATTAATGCGGTAGTCATAATTTTATTCCTATTTTGTGGCACACAAGAATCACTCCAAAGGGTCAGCACTTCAATGTCCTCATAATCAATCAAAACTTGTTTCAAAATTTTGATTAAGGCACTGGCAATATCGTCACCAGTTCTACCGCTATGCACCTCACTCCAAATAGCACAAAAGGTAATCTTTGGCTTTTTAGAGCTTTATACTGAAATTTGTATGCACATATGTACGTCAAATCAATACTGAACGATCATTTTATTTTCGATGACTTATGTTCTTAGACAATAAGACGTACGTCAAAACAATTCGCAAACAAATTTTTTCGTAAATTGTATGAAAAATTTGCCGTAAATGCCAAAATTTGGCGTTTACGTCAAATCAGTACTTGAACTTGTTGATTTTGATGGATATACGTCAAAACCATTCTGAATATCTCAGCAACGAAAAGAGATAGACAAAAACCGATAACAGATTTGAAAAGAGCGCCCTCGAAAATATAAGACTGCATACCCAGTTCAAAATATGAGTTTTGGCGTATACGGCACTTCAATACTAGGGCGACGTTATGTCTCTTCGTGTAGGAGGTAGAGGCAATTTTAGAATGAATCAATTCAATTGACACACCAAGACTATTTAAAATATTTCCTGTATTTTTAACTTCCCATAGGAAGTTATTGTAATGGGTCCTATTTGTCAAATTGAAAATTTTGACATTTCTCGACGTTTCAAGGTCCCCAGAGTCGAAATAAAAGATTGTTAGAAAGATGTCTGTGCGTGCGTGTGTACGTACGTTCGTACGTAGGTACGTCCGTACGTTCGCGACGTTTTTTTCGTCCTCCATAGCTCAAGAACCAGAAGAGATATCGAATTCAAATAAATTTTGTTATACAGATATTAAGGAAGATAGATGCAGAAAGGGCTCTCAAGAAAATTGCGTGGGTGTTATTTTTACTATAGCATTTAAAAAAAAAGGTGAACATTTTGGTTGACCCTAAATATCTCATGAACCAATAACGCTAGAGACTTGAATTAAATTTTATATTATAAATTGTAGCGTGATACCAAACAAGTTTATTTTTTGAAAAAAATCCAATTAGCGGTTTTTTTTATAAATCAAAAAAACTGAAAAAAAAAAATTGTCACCTCGAAAATTTTACGACTAAAATATGATTTCATCTCCAAAACCATTTTATGCAACGAAGAATAATGTTTTTGAAATCTGATAAAATTTTGAAAAAAATCGAATTGACAGTTTTTTTTATAAAAAATAAAAACCTAAAAAAAAAACAATACTCAAAGTTGGTAAAAATTGATTTTCCACTCAAATATCTTTTCAAAACTTTGAGAAATTGGCTTTAAACTACTTTTATCTTTCAAAAAATATTGTTGTCAACATTGAGTAAAATTTTTAAAAAAATCCAATTGACAGTTTTTTCACAAAAAATTAAAAACCGAAAAAAAAAATAAACAAAAGTTGGTAAAAATTGGTTTTCGACTCAAATATCTTTTTAAAAATTTGAGATAATGGCTTCTAACTAATTTTATCTTATTAAAGATATTGTTTTCAACATTAGGAAAAATTTTGAGAAAAATCGAATTGACAGTTGTTTTTACAAAAAATAAAAATCTAAAAAAAAATGTATAAAAGTTGGTAAGAATTGTTTTTCGACGTAAATATCTTTTCAAAAATTAAAAATATTGGCTTAAAACTTATTTTATTTCACAGAAAATATTGTTTTCGATATTCATATTTTTTTTTATAAAAATCCAACAGTCCGTTATTTCATAAAAAAATAAAATCTACAAAAAATAGAACGCAAATTTGGTAAAAATTGATACATATAGACAAACTTTTAAGCAAGACAAATCGACAGACGGGATGGTAAGTTATCAGTGTGGGTCGCATCCCAGCCTCCTTTTAAATTTAAAAATGTACCTGTTAAAAAAGCTTGTTTCCAAAATTTGATTTCTCAAAAAAACCTTAATGTTTCAAAATTCTTATTTGAAAATCCTTAGAGCAGTTTACTTTTTTAAATTAATTTTGTACACATACAATTTTTCAATTTTAGTTAAAATATTATATATTTTTGGTATGCAGTTATTTTGAACTAATTAATATACAGTTTCGTAAAAAACTAATGACCCATTTTGGATACATCGAATTTTGAAAAAATGTACTATTTTTTAAAAAATCCAAAAATAAAGCCAATATAAGAGCTTGTGCAGAAAAAAAACTATTGAAATCAGTTGATTAGTTCTTGAGAAAACTTAAAACCAAAATAACGTGGGGTACCCTTCTGGAGAAATACGAAAATCTATCGGATTAAGCAACACATAGATGCCTGCCTAAATATAAACCATATTTACATATATGTATGTATGTTGTTTATGCCCTCTATAAGGTCCGAGCTTTGTTGTCCTTTCTGCATCTTTCTGCATTATTATCTGTATAACAAAATTTATTTGAAGTCGATATCTCTATTTGTTCTTGAGCTATGGACGACGAAAAAAACTTCCCGAACTCACGTACACACGCACGCACAGACATCTCTCTAAAACTCTTTTATTTCGACTCTAGGGACCTTGAAACGTCGAGAAATCGGACCGATTACAATAACTTCCTATGGGAATTTAAGAACGCTTAACGCGAACCGGCTCTTACCCTTAATTTCCAAATTTTAGGTCAATCAACCTAATGCCTTGGGGTGAAGGTACGGGCCAGGACGAAATCAGGGGACCCACTTCCACTTCTCTACCATCGAAATGTCATTTTTGATTAAAATCTTGAGTTCGAAATTTTTTACGAATGCAAAACTTGCCTACCTACATATATGTATGTATGTACCTATGACGCAAGTAAAAAAATTAAGTTCAGACCGATGATTTTCTAAATTGTGAAATTAAGTCTTAAATTGACTTTAAATGTCTGAAGAATCCTTCATCTTAACAAGGTTATAACACCAAGGTTGTGAAATAACATGAGTAATTAATAATTATCATTGGTAGGTATAATTTTACGTTTAATGTTAAAAAATTATTGGTTGGTGAGTGGCACAAAAAAACTTCGAAATCGTAGGTATAAAAGAAAATTTCAAATCAATACAAAAAATACCTACTTCGACACTACATTTACGAAACTATAATTACTAATATTATTATTATTAGTTAATAAGTTAAAAAAACTTTCAGCTGACAAAATTGTATTAAAGGTACCTACAACAGCAAACAACATATACATACCTACCTACCTACCTAAATATAGGTAAACTAAATTTGTTTTTGTTGTTTATGGCTAAGGTCCCAGCTTTATTGTTTACATTTATTTATTAAAAATGATAAAACAAAAGGAGGATTGGATCATAAATAAAATACACAAATTTCAATTATATCAAATTATTCAAATTATCTGAACCAACATAAAGAATGCACTTTTGTTTTTATTTTAAACTACATAGGTATTTATAAATACTGTTCCTACCTATCTACTAATCTCAAACAAAGTGCTAAGTGTATGGATATTATCGCACTGTCTGGATACTAGTTGGAATTCCCTATGAAATTTCATAAATTACCTGCCTACCTACCAATATCTTTTATATCTAAAATTTGAATTTAAAATCAAGCCCACATCCTGAAAAAAATCACCTACCAATTGATATTTATCTACAAAAAAAACTTTAAAGGTCAAACAAATCTAATCTTCAAATATTGCAGAAAACTTAAAGCCAAATAAAAGCAAAATACCCACCAGCCAAAATATACATAACTATAACCAAACGTATAACTATCCCAATATGTTTCTTCTTCACAAAAATCGCATCGTAGCTTCGTATACATAATACAACCATTTTTCATATACAAAGATCGTACACAAGGAGAAGCAGAGTCATGAATGTAAATAAAAACAAAAATCGGTACAAGATCCTGAACAGCTGATGTAAGCATACAAAAATTTCATTCAAAAACACTCCATTACCAAGACCGGAATCTTTCGTACGTTTCACTCTCCAAAACCCGTTTGTTTACATTGTTGTATTTGTAATTTTGACAATTAATCCATGAATAGATGTGAGCACAAACAAAAAAAAACGATGCCGTGGGCTAGCGGCATTTTGCACAGCAAAAACAAAATGGAGGGGTTAATAAGTTTTTTTTAGGGTTTTCTTTTTACTTTTTTTCGATGAAGAAGTCAGTTTTAAGCTTTAATTTTGCAGTCATTTTGTTGATAGCGTACCAATGTACATTTTTGTCTTCAAAAAAGCATGTTCACCATCAGTTTATTATAATTAATTCACTAATTTACAAAAATCACTGCGAAATTCTTCAAATTTCAAAATTAACCTCGGATTTTTGTATCAAAGATGCGTTCGAAGAACCATCAAGTTAAGGGTGCCAGCGCAATTTTTGTATTGAATTCTAATAAATTTTCGTTAATGAACAGCCCAAATATTTTTTTTGCAAGTAATTAAATCTGTATCAATTTAATTAATCCAAATGTATTTATAGTTTGTTTTTAATGATTTAAGCTTGCAACTATTTTTCAATTCCATTATGATTAATAAATATTAAATTTAAAAAAAGAGTTATAATCGAAAAATATCTTATCCATAACATTCTTGATTGATGGAAGCATACATGTATTTGCTTTAAAAAAAAACTATGCATCGAAGGAACACCAATGTTTTAAAAAAATAATCAGAACGATTATAGCGAATCTGTTGAATAAATGCAGAGCAAATAAAATGCAAATTTTGACATATATCACAAAATGAAAACGTCTTAAAATCGTTCTGAATTCATGCACAACTAATTCAATAGAACATGTAATCGTCATGAATGTTTATTGTTGACGTACAGAAGTTTTTTTTAGTGAGTTTCCACAGTTTAACGCAAAATATAATTTTCATTCATTTCTTAAAAATGTTTAGTTACCAAAGTTCAAGTTTACTTATTATTGTTTGAAGGGTATGTTTAGTAAAAGTGCTGCTAAAAATGAAACAAATTAATGAGTAAATACTTCCATAGATTACATTTCATAAATGCAGAACATGGAAGAACATATACATAAACAATAGTTTCAGGTATAAAGCAGAGGTTAGTGTAGAAAAGTATTTTTGAGAAAGCCAATAATATTTTAGGTATGTTCATTAAAGAAATTTCCGCTTCGGCTAACCTTCATCAACTTTTTAGAAAAAAAAACATCATTAAAAGCAGCCAATTATTTCATAGCATAATTAATTTTTCAGATAGTAAAATTCGTAATTTTATGCGTAAACATAGAAAATAACATTATTTAGTTAAGAAGTATGGATTTTGGCGCGTATACCGGTTTTTTTCTATTGGGTGTTCGGTTTCCCCATACTGGAATAAAAAAAAGATACTTAAATCTATTTATTGCACTCATTTAGTTGGTATTGTGTGTAAACATATTGCCTATTTCTATTCCTTAAAGATGCTTTACACAAAGCAACTTATTTTTAAAACATGGTTCCCTCAAATTTTTATTCCAAAATCTAACTACAAACAAAATTCTAACTCTAACATAGTAGGTTAGGTTAGGTTGAAGTGGCTGTCCAAGATGGAAACGGACACACTTAGGCCAGTTTGATGGCCCATTGTGATACCACATGAATCTTGAGGTTTCTTCCTAAGCTCAATGGAACCAGTTTGAGTCTCTTACGAAACGTGAGAGGCTGCTTATGCCGATATGATTTAGATCGTTTAGATCGTTAAAGAAGAATTCTCCTAGGTAATTCTTGCGTTTTTGAGCCAGAGCAGGGCATGTGCAGAGAAGATGAAGAACTGTTTCTTCTTCTTCCTCGTCCATACAGCTTCTGCAGAAGTCATTTGAGAATACGCCTAATCTCATGGCGTGCTTTCCTATTAGACAGTGTCCGGTTATGACACCTATTATCGAGCTTATATGCGATCTGCTTAGAGAGAGCAAGCACCTTGAACGTTTTAAATCCAGTGTTGGCCAGATGTTTTTTGTGACTTGACACGTGGTGATGTTGTTCCACCTGGTGCCTGCCCTCCTCACAGCGTCTTGCATTAGCAACAGTTTACAAGTAGCGATTGGTATGCCAATACGTGCCAAACGTGGTAGAATGGGCTGTACTGTACCGTTCCTGGCGAGTTCATCTGCCTTACAGTTACCTGGAATGTCTCTATGGCCCGGCACCCAGCAAAGGTGAATAATAAACTGTTGTGCCATCTCCATTAGAGATGATCGTGCATGATCTAACATAGTACCTTAAAAAGAAATTTTCAGGAATATTTCTACAACAAACAAAACTAAAATTTGGTCTTGCAACTACCGAACTGCTTAAATGATGAAAATACTAATCTAATTGAGGAATCTGAACTAGCTAAAGTTGGCAATGGAACTTCACAAGTATGCTTCTCGTAGCATTGTCTGTACAAAAAAAAATGCGGAGGCACCCGCCTATTGTTTCCACCTGAACTTCTAACGTCGCCAAAAAAATGCTCTAAGCAAACTACAGCTGAAAAAATTGTCTGTTTTGTTGTTTTACAAAGTATTGAGTTACACTTTTGTCCATTTGCAATAATTATACTAAACCAGTTGCAGCGCATGTTGCGTTCGCAAATAATTTAAGTAAACAAAAAACAGCACTAATAAATCATTAAATATGTATTTGGTCAATTTTATTTTATTTAATATACATTTACAACATTTATTTGGATTGAAATTAAAATGCTATACAAATCTTCCAATTTAAGACCATGTCAGCACTTCAGATTCTGTTGGTTAGGGTTGTTTAGTTTTTGAACGAGGCCATGCAACATTCAAAATGAAGCATTTAGATGGGGCTGATTACTATAATGAAGCATTTTGATGGGCCTGAGGACTAAATGTGAGAATGTGTTTGGTTTTGTGCATCATTTCACGCACACTTTCTCACATTTAGTCCTCAGTAGCTTGTAGGCAAACCGAAATGTCAGTCTGAGATTCCGGTCTTGGTAATGGAGTGTTTTTGATTTCATTCATCCCCTTATTAGACACAATATTGAGACATTTCCGTTTTCCATATAAAAGTGCATTGATATAAAGAAATTACAAAAACAAATTCATCGACCTTCATATGGAAGCTTAGTATATGAAAACATATACAAGGATAGACTCAAATAGAATGAATGAAATTGTGTCGACTTTTTGGCTGCTAAATTAACTGAGCTCCTTATTCTGCTGGCTGCTTATGGGAATAGAAATAATATTTTTCTCTCGCTCCCCCGAAATGTCTCCATTTTCGATTCTACCACGCAAAGCCTAGTACGCAGCTGAAGTGAAACGATTTTTTTCGGCGGTCTCCAAGTGCAGAGCGAAATGAAAACGAAAACCACAGCGGAAAAATATTTGTGGAGAGTTCTGTCTGGAAGTTGAATTTCACTGCTTGTCTTCAACACTTCTTGCACATCACCAATAATATCCTGAGTTTCCGATTCAGAAATGCAATGTTGCAACACATTAGACAAATCCATTTTATTTTAAATTTTAAATCAAATATAAATCAAAGTCAAAACACCGAAAGTCACGAGTAAACAATTTTTTTTTCCAATAAAAAAAATAAACGTCAAAATTTCGAAAGCAATTAATATGCTGGGCAAATAAATTGAGAACGAAAAGATTTGAGAATTGTACTAAGAAATCTAGTACAGCTATCCACTAAAATGACACATTTCGTCGTTCAGCAGCGTACTGAAAAACGAAAAGCACAGCGAAATTTTTCGTTTATGATTTCGTCATGTCATTTTTGTATGGGAATTTTCGTTTCGCATCAGCAGCGTACTAGGCTAAAGACGGCATCCGCTCGCGTAAAAAATGTCTGCCCATGAGAGTACTATAGTTTTCATATACAAAGATGAGACAGATTGGGTGTACTATCAACGCTTACTATTGACCTATACAACAAATAGTGAGAAGTGTAATCTTTCATCTACATCATTATCATATCATTGAATATCATTGAATGCCCAAAAAAAAAAAAACGACGGATAGTTAAATCGCCTATGTATGAGTTAGTGCGTTGATGAGCGTCGCAAATATAGAAACACCATTATCTTTATTTTTTCAAACAGATACAGTGATATTCAAAATGTGTGTGTGTTTTTTTTTGTTTCTGTCAGAAAGCAAACTGCATTGCCATTTAGTTATTCATAGTTAGTTAGTTATTCATATTTCTGTTTTAATTTGAATATAATTTCGCAGGGAATGTGATTTAAATTGTTCAGCAAAGGTTGTTGTTCAGCAAGGAAAGTACGAATTCTGATCATTCTTTATGCATCTAAAATTGAATCGAAATATTTTTTTTTCCTGAAAATAGACCAATAGAGGTTAAGTGATGTTTCAGCAATTTGGGGGCCCCTGGTGATTGCGGGGCTCTGGGCCTGGGCCCAGTGGTAAAGCGGGGTCTGCTCATGAGAAAGTTTATTCCGTTCCCAGCTGGCAATTTCATTTCAAGATAATTATTTTTTTTAATGGGCTTTATGTTTTAATATAATATAGGCATTGCTTCGTAGAGAAAACCATAACTTAACTACTTCAGAAGAAAGAGTCAATTTTAGAAAAAAATGCTTCAATTGGTACAAATATTAAAAACCAACGAAATTTGTTCTATGATCTCAAATTTAAATTCAATTCAATTTATGTAAATCATTTTTGAATAATTCAAATATAAGCAAAAAAAATATATTTAAAACAAAAATTAGATTATGGCTTAGAGCAATGTTTTTCAAATTTGATAAAAAAAATAGGTAAAGTGCTAAATTGGCTTTGATTATTTTAAAAGAATACCTAGACGATTTTAGTCGAAAACTAAAAATGTCTATGTCATCTAGTTTATGAACAAATTTAAAGCTATCCAAAACTACTTTTTACTAAATTTGTGCATATGTTTTGGTTATTATGGTAAAATATTTTGACTCTTCATTTTTAAAATGAAATAAATGGTAAATAAAAATGCAACCACTTCTAATCCCAAAGCGAGAGAAGTCTGAAAATGTATAACTTTATTCATAATGAAACAACTTTGAAAAATTAAAAATGAAAGTCTTTAATTAGGACCAAAGTCGTTTTCAACTCCTCGTTGGAAGTTATCATAATCGGTCCTATTTGTCGAATTGGAAATTTTGACATTTCTTAACGTTTCAAAGTCGCTAGAATCTAAGTAAAAGATTTGTAGAGATATGTCCGTGTGTGCGTGTTCGAACATTCGGGAAGCTTTTTTCGTTATCCATATCTCATACAGATATCGACTTCAAATAAATTTTGTTATACAGATAAAGAACTTTCAAAAAATTTGAGTGGTTGTTTTTTTACCATAGCAATTTGAAAAAAAAAAAAATATCAACCCAAAATATCTCACGAACCAATAACGTTAACGATTTGAATTTAATGTTAGGTATATTATATATTGAAACGTGATACCAAACCAATATAATTTAAAAAAAAATCAATTAACAGTTTTTTTTTATAAGTCAAAAAATCTGAAAAAAAAAATAATTGTCACTTCGAATATTTTACGAACCAAAAATGATTTTAGGCACGAGTACGATAACTTTGGCGCCAAGATATAATCACGGTTTTTGGTAGAGGGTCTTAATACAAGCATTTTTTACTATGGGAGGGGGGGGGTCCGTTTAGGCGGGAGGGGCAATTTAAAAAAGTTATTATTTAAAATGGAAAAAAATAATTAAAAAATAACGGTGATACCTACTAACAATTAAGTTGTATACACTTTTTTAAAGCCAACATTCTGTTCCATTAGCCAGTTTTTAAATCAAGTCAAAACTATGCGTAGTTTTTGAAAAATTTAATTTTAAACTCAAAATTTGAGTAAAAAAAGTTAAAAAAAAAGGTTTAAAGTGTAATTTTTCAATACTTCAAGATTATCTACCATTGTTTTTATTTCAGAATTTATTGCTCTTATTTGTTTTTGATCAAAAACTGAAAACTAGATGATTTTATGCCTTTTAGTTTTTGAGAAAATTGAAAATAAAAATTTAATTTTAAACTCAAAATTTGAGTAAAAAAAGTTAAAAAAGGTTTAAAGTGTAACTTTTTCAATACTTCAAGATTATCTACCATTGTTTTTATTTCAGAATTTATTGCTCTTATTTGTTTTTGATCAAGAACTGAAAACTAGATGATTTTTTGCCTTTTAGTTTTTGAGAAAATTGAAAATAAAAATTTAATTTTAAACTCAAAATTTGAGTAAAAAAAGTTAAAAAAATGTTTAAAGTGTAACTTTTTCAATACTTCAAGATTATCTACCATTGTTTTTATTTCAGAATTTATTGCTCTTATTTGTTTTTGATCAAAAACTGAAAACTAGATGATTTTATGTCTTTTAGTTTTTGAGAAAAGTGAAAATAACCACAACTACTATTTTAATTTTTTTTGCTTGAGTGGTCTTATTTTGATAGTAATAATGGTATTTGCGTATGCGTAATGCGTGTTTGGGTGTATGCAACAGTAAGGTGTGTGCGAGTTTGGATGTATGCAACAGTGGCATCTGTAAGGGGGGGGAATGCTGCCCCCCTGCAACCCCCCTGCTTGGGCAAGTTGGAGTGCGTGCAAGGTGGGGTGGGTGCAAGGTGCGGTGGGTGCAAGATGGGGTGCATGCAAAGTTTCTTTTGCATTTAAATAAGCTGGATTTAAGAAAAATTAATTTACCCTAGGTGTATCTTAATCCATATTCGATTATTACTATCAAAATAAGACTACGTTAATACTTAAGCAAGGAAAAAGTAATTTAATTAAAATATTTAGTTTTGGTAATTTTCAATTTTCTCAAGAACTAGAAGACATCAAGTCATCTATTTTTCAGTTTTTGATCAAAAACAAATAAGAGCAATGAATTCTAAAAAAAAACAGTAAATAATTTGAAAGTTTTGAAAAACTACACTTTAAACCTTTTTTTTAACTTTTTTTTGCACAAATTTTGACTTTAAAACAATTTTTTTCAAAAACTATGCATAGTTTTGACTTGATTTAAAAACAAGCTAATAGACAAAAGTGTTGGCTTTAAAAAAAGGTATAATACTTAATTATAAGTATTACCGTTATTTTTTAATTATTTTTTTCCATTTAATGTACATATTTTTTTTAACTGCCCCTACTGCCTAAACGGAGGGAGATAGACCCCCCCTCCCATAGTAAAAAATGCTTGTTTTTAACTGTTCTATACAAATCAGTCATTAAACTTTGTCGCCAAAGTTATCGTACTCTCCCCTGATTTTATCTTTAAAAATTGTATTCAACGAAGAATAACGTTTTTGACATCTGGTAAATTTTTCGAATTTTGGGAAAGATCGAATTGACAGTTTTTTTTAATAAAAACCCAAAAAAAAACATTACTAAAACTTGGTAAAATTTGATTTTCGACTCAAATTTTCATTTTATGGAAAATATTGGTTTCGATATTCAAAACAAATTTTATAAAAATCCAACAGTCATACAAATTATAATCTACAATAAAAATTATATGAATATCTTTAAAATGTAGCAATAATTAAAACTTTTTTTATATAATTTTCCTTAATTGTTCAAAATAATGAGATTTAATTTAATATTTCTTAAAGGTAATAATGCTGACCAAACAACAACAACTGAAATGTTAGGGCCTGCAACATTTATTCATTCTTCTTCATCGACCATTCCTCGAACTAAAACTACTTCTGCAACAACAACTAGTACTACTCCTTTTACTACAACAACAACTACTACTACAACAACTACTACTTCTACTACTAATACTCCTTCTACTACCACTACCACTGCTGCTGCCAATTGCACCATTAATTCTTTCAATACTACAACTTCTACAATTCCAATTGTAAAAATGTTTACAATTATTAATAGCGGTAAATATAGTAAATTTTCGACACAACACAAAGTTAGAATACCGAAATCGAAAACAACATTAACTACAGCAGCGATGAAAGTTCAAATAGTCACTGAAATGTCACAAACAGTTCCAGCCTTGAGTCCAACAACATCAAGGACAACAATGTTTGATGACAATAATGAAAAGTTTATTTCATCGTCTCCAGCTCAAACTAAGTTATCGTCTCCCAGAAGCCCAGAATCGATGGCGAATAGAACAACGGAAAACATATTATTATTACGAAAAAGTAAATATAATTTTCTATACCATATACGTTTTTAAAGCAACGACGCACAGAGGAGTATTCGACCCAAAAATCCGGTCATAAGTGAACGGAAAAAAAATCGCGTTCGAACCGTTAATTTTCGCTTTTCTCATTCCTCAATACCCATTCTAACTAAAACCGGTTTTAAATGATAACTTTTGACCCTCTTGTCACCAAAATCTTAGTCTAAATCTAGTCTATTTTATAAGCTCACGCTACATAAGTCTATTTTGTGTTCTAATCACTACCACTGCAGTCTGTTTTTTTTTATTATGATTTGTGATATTTGTGAAAAAATTCTAATGGATGTCCAAGGTTAACGTATGCACTTTATTTTAGTACAGAAATTTCCATATATTTTTTTTGATAAAGTGTTAAAAATCGAGATGACAAGAATGCATAGAAAAACATACAAATTTATGTAATTTTCCGCATAAAAAAAGGTGTTTTTGTTATAGTTCCGGGTACGATCGGGTAACATTTTTTCTTCTAGATTTAACTGTAAATCTTGGCCATCCTATACACATAAAAAAAAGTCACCCATCTTGTCACATTTTTTTAATGGATTTTTTTTATTATTGAGGTATTTTCAGTCTATTTGCCCTTTGATTTTTAAAAAAATATGATTATTATTATGTTTGTTGTGTTTGACCTGAAATATTAACAATTTTTATTAATTTCATGCATAAATTAATAAAATAAATTAAGTTAAATTGACAAAAAAAATGAATTATTTTTTTTTTTAATTTAACCCGAAAATTTTTTTCAGTGTAACTTTTTAATGCATCATAAGCTATAGAATAATGTTTTAGGCCGATTCCAATGAGAAAAACATACAAAATATTTTTGACCAGATTTTGAGGTCAAATACTCCTCTGTGCGACGGCGACGTAAACTTATAGGAATAATTTTTGTTTTTGTTCTTAAAATTTCCCAAAAGGAAATTCTATTTTCATCAATTGTATTTATATGAAGAAATCTTCTTAATATTTATTTTAGACAAACTCATAATTTGGAATATACCAAAATACAAGCCCATCAAACAAAATGACAGTAGTTCCAGCTCAGGGATATTACATTTAACTTTGATTATAATTTCTATCTTAATTGTTATACTGGCAATCAAACATCACAAGCTGATCAAAAGATTCAAACAACGTCATCTTGATCGATTTCTGAAGGAAGACAACGAAGATGCAACAGTGTTAATTTATAATCAAAACAACGATATTATAATTTAAGAGATCTGATATAAAACAAAGAAATTATTTCATGCAAATGTGAAACAAACAATTTTCTTATTGTTTTTCTTTTTCTGAAATACAATTTTTATTTTTAAGTGTTTATTTAAGTGTTCGAACAGCCTCCAACAAACTAATGAAAAATTTTAATCTTATATAGAGTGAAATTTGTTCAAATTAAACTCATAAAAGGGCTGAATATATTTTGAAAAGCCTTAGATTCCTCGCAGTTTTTATTGGAAATAGAGACTTTTGAAGTTGTTCTAAAAATAAACATTAGTTTATATTATTCATACATACAGTGATGGATTTACGCCTAGGCCCGTGAGGCAGAGGCCTAGGGCGGCATAATTTGAAGGGCGGCAAAATTTATGAAATGCTTAACACTTGAAAGCGTTTCTACATTTAAACATACCTTAATGAAAGGCACAAATATATCTTCGGTCTAAAGTTTCGGAACGCATCCAAAATCATAACTTCTGTTTGCCAATTTAAAAATTCAATCTAGAAAATCTACGTTAAATTTGAAATTGCGAAAACAAACAAAACAGAACTGTAAGATAGAAAAATCTCACCTCATCTCTTTGTTTTTGTATTTGCAGGGATCAGTAATACTGATGATGCAGACTTTAAAAATTCTAGAAATGTTTATAGTGATAAAACAAGGTATTGTTTCAAAAGTTTATTTCAACGTACGCAAAAATGGAGCGATTCAGCGCCGTGAGTGGTAGATTTATTTAGAAACTAAAGGCTCTGTATTTTGTATTCCATGCTTATTATTTGGTAGAAGTGGTGAAATGAATGCTTTTACTGACGAAGGATTCCGTGACTGGAAAAAATCAAAAGCACGCATCGAAGAACATGGAAATTCTGACTTTCACAAAACTAAAGTTAGTCATTTTAAAGCTTGAGCAGTAGTTCACGGGCGTGTTGATCAAAATCTAATAAAACAACTCGATGAAGATATAATGGGAACAAATTTTTTACCGAGCAATTGCAATTATTAAATCACTAGCAATAAGAGGCCTGCCATTTCGAGGAAATTCAGAACGAATAGGAGATCCTCATAATGGGAATTTTTTAGGAACAGTATGACTCCTTGCTAAATTTGTTCCATTTTTATCTGAACATTAAAAATTTTATGCACACCCTGGTGTTTATCGTGTTTATCTAAAACAATCTATGAAGAAATTATACTGTTGATTCAAAATAAAGTACTACAACAAATTTCTAGTGAAGTGCAATCTGCTAAGTATTTTGGTATAATTGCAGATTCTACGCCTGATTTAGCACATGTCGATCAGCTTACTATAATTATACGATATGCATGTACGTGATAACGGTGAAATTGTTAAAAGGTTTCTAGAATGTCTACCAAATATCGGCCATAAAGCTTAAGATATTAAGGATGTATTGTTAAAATCTCTAGAAATACTTTACAAGAACTACACAATTTCTTTACTATATCTGCTTATCGTTGGGAAATCTTGGTGCAGCGTACAAATTTAAGAATTAAGAGCCTTTCTCAAACTCGTTGGTCTGCTCGACATGATGCATGTTACGCATTAGAAAAAGAGGGGTCTGCAATAATTGATGCACTGGAATTTATTGCCGAAAGCAGAGATGAGAAACCGACTACGCGATCTGAAGCTACGAGATTGCAGCGAAAATTACAACATTTAGAAAGAGCAATCCTAGTCGTTGTCTGGAATGTAATTTTAGGTCGTTTAAATGCTGCTAGTAAGAAGCTTCAAGAATCTCAAGCTGATTTATCATCCGTTGTGCAGATCTATAGACATGAGAGACAGACAATTTTCTGAATATGAAGAAAAAGCTAAAGCACTGTCTGGAGTTCAGGATTATTGTCGTTATGATACTCGTCGCCACCAGAAAAATGCAGCCAGATGACTCACGGGTAAATGAAAGACCACCTTTTTCTGGACCAGAAAATGTTCGCACAAATGTTTATTACTCTATTTTAGACACTCTTAGTCTACAATAAGCCGGGCGTAAAAGTGCATATGAAACACTTTACCAATACTTCAATTCTTTCGACAATTAAAGTGAAATAGATACAAACGAGTTGAAAAATCTTGCGAATAAATTAGTCAATAAGTATCCTGACTATTTGGAAGAGACGTTAGACAATGAATGAATTAATTTCCATTATCAATTCAAAGATTCCTTAGCAAAAATAGAAGATGCCATGTATTGCATTCCCGGAGTCTTCTAGATGTTTATCCAAATTTGAAAATTTTTGAATTGATTAATATAAAAAAAAAATATTTATTATTTGTCTATCTAAGGATTATAACTTATTAATCTTTCATGTTAACTAATTATATTTATAAATTATACTTCATTAAAATAAAGTTATTTAAAAGAAAGAATGGAAAGGGCTTACAGTTACAGGACAGCCCGGTTTTTAGTTTTTAAATATCAACAATAACAGCAGGCTCCATAAAAATCTGTTGGTCAAAAATAGAAAGTTCGAATTTTCCCAATTATACGGCCCGAAATTTTCTCTAAAATTATTGATCTAACTCTGAAACCGGTGGGAGAGTACGATAACTTGGGCACCAAAGATTCATAACGGATTTTTGTAGAGAGGTCAAATACAAGAGGGGGTTTTTCAACACTGCAACACTTACAATAAAGTACTATACGAATTTGGAAAGCCAGAAATCCGTTTTAAAATGCTAAATTTGAGTTAAATTATTTATGTCAATAGTTTTTGAAAAAAATGGATGAAATATACTTTAAAAAAGATAAAGAAGCTTTCTGTTGCTATTAAAGTTAGATTGCCTTAGCGTTAAAGTACACTTTGTATAGTCTAAAATTATCAAAGAGTTAACCCTCATTCTAAAACTCATTTTTAGAGTCGCACTCGAATTTAAAACTGATTAAGGGTATAGGCAGTTTTACTGCTGGGATTTTTGAAAAGGTCGCAGAAAAAAGGGTCAAATGAAAAAAAAGTCGCATTTAGAATTTTTTTAAATATACATACCTAAATCAAACGAAATCTGTATACATTACAAAAAAAAAAGAGTTGTTTTTTAGTTTTTTATTAGGTGTACCTTTTAAAGAAAAATAAATTCTTATACTAGTATTTAGATCACTAGAAAAAAATAGTTATTTCAGATTCAGGTTTTAGGAAAACTACACCATGGAATAAGAATTTTCTGGACTCAAACACAAACTTAAGGCAGGTGCTTACTGTTCCATTTGAGTGCGGAATATTCTTATTCCATGGCGTAGTTTTCCTAAACACGTAGTTTTTTCTAAACACACACAATTATTTCCAGGGCTGAAATAACAAGTGATAATTTTCTTAGATATATTTCATAAAAACTTACCTATCCATTTTATAAAAATGACAAACAATATCGAGAATGAGCTCCAAACAAATGAACGCCTCCGACCGAAACACAAAAACACAAAAGACAACAAAATAGTAGGTACGAGTAAATCTTGACAGAGATATTTTTTTTTTTTCGAATTCATGAATTTATTCAAATTTCACCACAGTCGAACAAACACATAGAAATAATTGGGAAACTTTGTTAAAGAGGAACGGAGTGGTGAAATAACCAAAATTACTCATAAAACTTAAAATTGTTAACTATTAACTACATTTATATGCAGAGTCGAAAGGTTGAAATAAATTTTTATGCTAGAATAGCAAGATTTCGATTCTGAGAGAACGTGATCGAGTCGACCCAAACAATTTCAACTTGATTCCATTGTATAGATTGAAATTATGTGTGACAGTGTTAGTTATGTTCTTATTTGAATGGAAGTTTGGAAATTTTGTATGAATTAAGAAAATAACTTATCTTTTCAATGTATTTTTCTAGAGATGGGGTAAAAAAAGTCGCATAATTTTTTAAAAAGGGTCAAAATAGACAATTTTTTAAAAAGTCGTATCATGGTCGCATGAGGCACAAAAAAGGGTCAAAATGCGACTAAAGTCGCATAGCGGTAACACTGGGTATAGGCATGAAAAGACTTGAAAGTCAGTATGTTCTTGGATTCTCAAGATATTTAATTTAAAATCTAATTTTTAGTATTTACTTTTTTTCATTCAATTGGTAATAACTTTACAAAATAAAAATAAGATTTTTTTTTATAAAATGAAAAGATTTTGAAGTCAATAAACGAGTCGAAAATCAATTTTTCCCAGTTCTAAGTTTTTTTTTTAGGTTTTCGTCAATGCCAATCGAATTATCCCCAAAAATAAATAAAACATGTCAAAAAAACATGCAGAATCAAATAATTTGAAAGTAAATACATACTTTCATTTGTTCTCGATTCGAAAATTATTTTTTACCATATTTAAGTAGTATTTTTGGAAGGTTTTTATTTTTAATAAAATTTTTAGTAGAATTTTTAAAATTTTAATTTTACCAGATGTCAAAAACCTTTTTGTTTGTTATATAAAATGATTTTGGAATTAAAATATAATTTCTTGTTCGAAAAATATTCGTGGTGAAAAATATCTTTTTCAGTTTTTTCGATTTATAAATTTAATTGAAGTCGCTAGCTTTTTTCATTCGTGAGACATTTAGGGTCAACCAAAATTATCCCTTTTTTAAAATTGATATGGTAAAAAAAAACCACACACTCAATTTTCTGCATTTTTCGTTTCTTAAATTGATTTTAAATTAAAGAATTTTTAAAATACCTGTTTATAACTCCGAAGAATTATAAACATTTATTAGGCCTTAGTGAAAAGGAATTTGAACATTTGTTTTGAAAATTTGAAATTCAACATTTAAAAAAAGGCTGGGATGTGACTCACACTGCTTAAAACTTTAACTTTAATAATTTGAAGTCAATATCTTTCTTTGTTCTTCTTATACTTTAGTCGACAACCACTTCATATCATATAAGTTCTTAGTTGATTTTTTCTAAAAAATTAACAATAAAATTACCAACAATATTTTGCATGTAATGAAATATTATCTATTTTCGTTAACGAGGTTTTTATTCAAAAACCAATTTTAGAAGCATTTTTTTTAAATTGTTATTTCTTATATACCGTTAATATACTATAAAAACAAAATTAAGCACAAAATAAAATCATTTTGAAGTCAATACCTCCATTTGTTCACGTGATTCCGAGAATGGAACATGAATTTTTACCAATTTTGCATATTATTTTTTGTAGATTTTAAATTGTATGAAAAAATTGACAGATTTTTAGGTGAAATTCTTCTGAAGCCAATATTTTAAATTTTTGAAAAGGGGAGCGGGTCGAAATGCTGTATTTCAAAATACTGTATGGTCGAAATTCTGTATGATACTGTACGATACTGTATGGTCATAATACTGTATGGTTAATATTCTCTATTTCAAAATACTGTAAATTTAAAATACTGTGTCTCAAAGAGCTGTATTGTCAAAATGCTGTATTTCATAATACTGGAAGTTTTGACAGATCAATTTGTCTGGTGCAGTTGATAGGTGGGTCGATGCTGTGTATTATAGTGAAAATCGCATCTTGTTTGGAGGCTTGGTTGAGGAAATAGACCATTCGAATGATAATTTGTGATGGGCTGGGTCCAAATTCTGTAATTTTACTTTTTGACAATGTTATTGTTTAAGAGAGGTATGTATATAATCAAAAATTATTATGATGTTTTCTTAAAAAAAAGTACTCTGTTTTTCAAAATGCTGTTAATAAGGCTAAAAATAAAAATCGTTTTGATAATGTAAAAAAGTGCGCACTCTTTTACATTGCCAAAACGATTTTTATTTGTTAGTCTTATTTACAGCATTTTAGAATACAGAATTTTGAAATACAGAATTTTGAGATGCAGTATTTTGATCATACAGTATTTTGTACATACAGTATTTTGAAATACATTATTTTGAGATACAGTATTTTAAATACAGTATTATGATCCATATAGTATTTCGACCCCAACCCTTTGAAAATATATATGAGTCAAAAATCAATTTTTACCAAGTTTTAGTAATATTTTTATTTATTTTTTTTAGTAAAAAAAACTGTTAATTTGATCTTTCACAAAATTTTACTGAATGTTAAAAACTATATTTTTTATTGAAATTAGTTCAAAACCAATGTATTAAATTGTTAAAAAGATGTCTAAGTCGAAAATCAATTTTTACCATCTTTTCGTAATGTTTTTTTTAGGTTTTTTTTGTAAGAAAATTGACTATACGATTTTTCTCATAATTTTACCAGATGTCAAAAACATTATTCTTCGTTGCATAAAATTATTTTGGAGGTGAAATCATTTTTATTCGTAAAATATTATTTTTTTTTTATGAAAAAACCGTTAATTGATTTTTTTCAAAATTTTATTAGTATGGTATCACGTTACATTATATAATATAAAATTAAATTAAAGTTTAGGATAATCAAACTGTTAAATTTTTTTAAATTGCAATTTTCGGACCGATTACAATAACTTCATATGGGAAGTTAACAAGTATCTCATGATGTTTTTTTCTGTTTATGGTCAAAATTAATTTTTAAAGAGCTTAGATAGCTTGGATAAATTTATGAAGAGTATTTCTACAAAAAAAAAACATCAACATCTTTCATTTTAATATTCATAGGACAATATAGCGAATAAAAACCTACATTTTCACCCTTCTACCACCAAGCTCTATTTTTTAATTGCGATTTTAAAATTTAATGAATCAAATGAATAGTTTTGGATTGGGTGCACGATTACACTCAAAAATCTTTGCAAGCAAAACACTGGACATTGCAAGTCTTACGATCCAAAACCGATTAGGTGGCGCAATGATTTTATTGGCATGTGATTTTCGACAAAAATGACCAGTAAGACGACTGTCAACACAAGCCGACACCGACGAATTTAATGAACGTTTAAATATAAAAAAATACAAGATGAGCGAACAAGGCAACAACTTTTAAAGGAAAGGTATATACAAAGTATATTTGTATTTAAAAGGTAGGAAAACGTCCGTCGGGTCAGCTTGTCTATGTATGTATATGTTACCGGAAATGTATGAAACCTAGGAATTATATACAATTCCTAGGAAATGTATACAGTGTCGAGTCTATTTAGGAAATGTATAAAAAGATTCACAAAAGATTATATAAATCACATATTTCCTAGGAGATGTGTATATTTCCTAGGAATTGTATACAACTGCTTAAGAACGCTAGGAAATGTGTTAAATTAATATTATATATATTAAAAATCTGGAAACTAAAATTGAAATAAAAAGATTTTTTCTTAATTTTGTATTACTTTGTTTTTAAATGATTCTTACAGGGTAAGCTGGAGTGACACTTTGAATAACATAATATTTTATTTTTGAAGCACAAACATTTTGATGAGCTACAACCCTTCTTGCAAAGACATTTTTTTAATTCTTGTCCCAGTTGATTGCATTGTAGTGAAATTTCGGTACTAGGTACTTCTTTGGTATCCAGAATACTTTTTGGACACACACTGAATTCAGATCTAGAATACAATTGTTTTATGATTCCATTCTTTGTTCCAATCTGATAAATCTCGTTATCTGTTTTATGTAAGATTACACCTATAATATTTCGGGCGTCACCACGTCCTCGGTCGACTTCTGATACGGAAACCCCTTACAGAAGTTCCTATGGGTACAGAATGTTCAGGTCTTGTTATATATATATTTTAATATATAATAAAATACCAATTATTATAGAGAGAGAGATGTTCTTTATTAGAAAGTTATTCAACGACTGGCTGTTCAGTCAATAATGCATGAAGAGAGAAGCATACACTCTACATCTCCCCCTTCAAGTATACAATTAATTCAATGAAAATAATATACGTAATAATAAATTATATAATTCAAAAATGATTTCAATAAGAAAAAAAGATAAGATAAACAAAATATTAAAATAATTCATAAATGGTTTTAGCAAAACTGTAGGAAAAAATGAAAATAATAATAACTTTATAGTAAGGCATATAATTGAAATAATATTCAAATTGTTTATAATGATAAATAAAAAATTATTGATATTAATTTGTACCTATATATTTGTATGTACATAAAAAGTTACTTACATATATATATTCAAATTATAATTTTGTTATATCAACTCCTTCACTATTTTTATAATTCTTTTTAGCATGGCTTCGAGTGTTGTGAACTTTAGTTTTAGGTTTTTCAACGTTAGGTGTTTCAATGTCATTAGGTTTTGTTGGATGAGAAAATCTTTTTCGTATATGTCTAGAGTTTCTTCTATATGTTCCTCCTCTTTCAAGTTTAACTAGATAGGATCTTGGTTCTGGTAATTTTGAAACTATTATTCCAGGAAGCCATTTTTTATCCAAAGATTGCATCCAAACATGATTACCGGTGCTGAATTGTTTTTTATTGCTTGCATTTCGATTATAGTATTTTTTCGCTTTTTGATTAGACTTCCATATGCAGAGTTGAGGGTTTTTTGGAAGTTTTGGCTTTAAAATTCTATCATGTGTAGGTATTCTTGTCCGCAGTGTTCTGTTACACAACAATTGTGCAGGTGAGTAACCAATACTAGGAAGCGGTGTATTCCTATACTCTAGAAGAAGTATAAATAAGTCAGTTTTAGAAGCATGGCTTTTTCGGAGTAAATCTTTACTAATATTAACAAACTTTTCAGCTAAACCGTTAGATTTGGGATGATAAGGGCTACTAAAAACAAACTTTGCACCAATTGTATTTGCAAAAGACAAACATTCTGAACAATTAAATGGATTGTTATCTGAAATGATAATCTTAGGAATCCCATGAGAAGAAAATGTGCTCTTTAGATTTTTTATAATTTCATTTGCCGATTTGTTTTTAATTGGTAACAGCTCTAACCACTTTGAAAAGTAATCAACGATGACTAAGTAATAGCAATTCGAGTATTCCAGTAAATCTAGACCTATTTTTATGAACGGTGTGTCTGGGATATCATGAAGAATAATTGGTTCCTTTCTTTGAGATATTTTAAATGATTGACAAACCGAACAGTTATTAATAAAATTTTCAATTTGTATGTTCATATTTTTCCAGAATAATAAATCTTTCGCTCTTAATTTTGTTTTGTTTATTCCTAAATGACCGTCATGCAATATAATCAAGTATTCATGCTGCAATGATTTTGGAACTACTATCCTGTTCATGTAAAATATAATGTCATCTTCAATAAATAATTCACTGTTTATTCTATAATAAAATTTCAAATCACTTTCGACCTTGCTTATATCTTTAGGCCAACCATTCATAATAAGAGTTTTAAGCTTCTTTAATTCGGGGTCTTTTTGCGTTTCGTTTTGAAGCTGAGATTTTCTGTTATCGCTTATATTTAGAGAATGAATAACTTCGTCGAAATTATCTTCTCTATTTGATTTAGTTACTTCTAAAAACGACCGGGAAAGCAGATCTGCTACATGCAAATATTTTCCCGGGACATACACTACATCAAGTTTGTATTTCATTAATTTAAGTTTCATTCTCTGCAACCTCGTACAATAAACCTTGTCTAAGTCTTTTTTGCAAATAGTGACCAAAGGTTTGTGGTCAGTTTGGACTATTGTCGGTCTCCCATAAATATAAAAGTGAAACTTTGTACATGCAAACGTTATCGCAAGTAATTCCTTTTCTATTTGGGCATAGCCCTGTTCAGTGTCTGTAAGCGCTCTAGAAGCAAAACTCACAGGACCTTCAGACTGTAAAAGGCAACACCCAAGTCCACTTTTGGATGCATCACATTGTAAAATTATTGGTTTATTGTCATTGAAGAGTCTTAGTACTGGAACGTTTGTAATCGTTTTCTTTATTTGATTAAAAGTATCACTATGGGTTTCTAGCCAAACAAAATCTTTATCTTTTTTGAGTAAATTTCTCAAATTTTCCGACATTGTTGAAAGATTTGGAAGAAAACTTCTTAGATAATTTATCAAGCCTAAAAACCTTTGCAACTCCTTTTTATTCGACGGAGGTTTCATAGCGAGAATCGCTTCTATCCTATCGGGGTCTGGGCTCATACCCTTTTCAGAAAAAATATGACCTAAATATTTCACCGAACTCAAATTGTGTTGGAATTTATCAGCATTAAATTTTACACCGATATGCCTGGCCTTATCGAAAACTTTTATTAGGTTTTCATCGTGTTGCAGTTGATCTCTACCAAACACAATTAAATCATCTAGGTAAACACATGTTCCATCAAGTTGGCCAAAATATTGATATGTATATCGCTGAAAAATTTCAGGTGCGACGCAAATGCCAAAAGGCAACCTACAAAATTTAAAACACCCAAATGGGCTACTAAAAGTGCATAAATCACTTGAGTTTTCGGTAAGCTCCACTTGCCAGAACCCATTTTTTAGGTCCAAGACAGAAAAATACTTCATACCACAAAGTTTGTCTTTAATATCTTCCAACTTTGGTATTAAAAAATGTATAGGCCTTAAAGCTTTATTAAGATCTCTTGGATCTAAGCACAATCTTATCTCTTTGTTTCGTTTCTCCACTATTATCAGATTGCTAACCCAGTTTTTTGGAGTCTCTACCTTTTTTATAATACCTTGCAACTCTAATTTTTTTAAAACATCCTTAACAGGTTTTTGTAGTGCAGATGGAATTCTTCTTGAGGTTTTAGTAGTTGGTAAAACTGAGGAATCAACTTGAAGTGCACATTTCATGGGAAATTTACCAATCCCAGTAAAAATGTCTTTATTTTTTTCTATCAAATTTTGTTTACTATTTTCAACGAAATTTATTCTTTTAATAAGATTCATATTAACACAGCTTTTTAATCCTAAAAGAGGCACTGTGTTCTCTTTAACCACATAAAATTCAACACTATAACTTTTATTTTTTAGCATGCAATCGAGGGTAACAGAACCAAGGGGATAAAGTTTTTTACCACCATAAAGTTCCAAAATCCCTTTACTCATAGTAATCTTTTTATTTTTAAGTAAAGCAACATATTTATACGGAATAACATTAACTTCAGCCCCCGTATCAAGCTTGAATGGAACTTGAATATGTTCAATTTTAATTGTTTCATTCCAACACGTTTTTTGCTTGGTTGTTAATGAATAAACGAAAAAGTTTTCCTCACCTGAACTTGATTCATCTGAATCATTTAAAGGAGTTTCACTGAAAGAAATTTCAGACACCTCCTTTTGTTTTGTTTTGCATGCAATCGCGAAATGATCTGCTTTTTTACATTTTGCACAGAATTTACCTTTGGCTGGGCAGTATCCCTGTTCATGACTTGTGTAACACCGTTCACAACACTCTCCACCATGTGCTCTATATGCCTGTTTTGGATTAGACAAATTAGAATAATTATTAGAAAATTTATTTTTGTTATATCTATTAAATATTTTCTTTTTATTTTGTTGATTAGATAAATTGTTAGTAATTTTTGAAAATTTCGTGTTAGTATTTAGTTGTCTAAAATTTGATGTAACAGCATCCACTGTAAAATTCCCGGTTGGTGATGACTCTGCTATTTTTTTGTTTTGAACGTCTTCTAGTCTGTGTTTGTCCAGCTCGAATAAACGGCATTTTTTTATTGTCTCATCTAAGCTGATGTTCCCCACTCCTAACAGTTTCTCTTGACAGGTTTTAGATTTGATACCAAATATGATACGGTCGCGAATAGCTTTATTTAACTCATTCTGATTCTGAATCCGAGCTTATTATGACAACTCTTTTAATTTGTATTTTTCCCTTCTTATCTTTTTTAATTTGCGCACGTGTTTTGACCATACTCAAAAACAAAAATGCAAATTAAAAATGTTTGTTCGTATTCGGCTGCGCCATGTTCAGGTCTTGTTATATATATATTTTAATATATAATAAAATACCAATTATTATAGAGAGAGAGATGTTCTTTATTAGAAAGTTATTCAATGACTGGCTGTTCAGTCAATAATGCATGAAGAGAGAAGCATACACTCTACACAGAAGGAAACTTCTTGTCACTTATTTTTAACATTTGTCCTGCCTGTTGTTGTAGATTTTGCTTAGCAGAATGACGATTTTTTTGCACTGTTTAATTTTTTGAACACAGTAGACAAAGCAGTTTGTACCCTGTCCTTTCGTTGCCTTTCTTCTGCTACAGAAAAAATTGCGTGTAGTGCACATCCGCATTGTCTACAAGTATGATCTTCGGTCGTTTCTTTTGAACAGACAATGCATTCCCTATCATATGCACTGGCTGCAGCCCTGACAAGAGCGGGGGGAAGGGGGGGAAACCCCCCGGGCCCGGGATTTTCTAGGGGTCCGTAAAATTGAAAGCAATGAGAATATACTCTATATTTATCATCAACATACCTATTTTCACTTATTTTTAGAGGCCCGAAAATTTAAAATCATTCATGCTTTCGTAATCGGGCCCCTGTTTGCATGTTATCTGCCAATCTATCAGTCACAAGCTTGCCGATCTGGGCCCCTGATTATTATTGGCGTACATTTTTGTTAATATTTAATGGAAAATTTGACAACTCTGAACTATTGAAAGAAAGTTATAATAAATTGTTTCGCTTTTCTTATTTAATTTAACGTAAATTTCAAATTTATTTTATTTTTTATAAAGTTTCTTTTCTTCTATTTTTGTTTCTGCTGTAAACGAAATTTTTGATTCGGTTTCGGGGGACCGGAAAATCCCACCAGGGGACTAGGAATACGAGGCGATGGCAATCTTATTGGAGAGCCAAATAATGGTAATTTTTTGGAATTTTGGAATTAATTAGTCATTATGACCCCTTACTTCAGGAGCACTTGGAAAAAGTAAGAATTTCACAACAAGAGCACAAACGTTTCCAAGTCCACTACCTTTCCATTGGAATTCAAAATGAGTTCATTAAAATTTGTACCCAACATGTGAATTCAGCTATTTTGAAGGAGAGTGAAAACGTCAAATACTTCGCTATAATTGTCGATGCAACACCCGATTCAAGTCATGTGGAACAAAACACATTTATTTTGCGATATCTGCGCTTGGAAGAAAATGTGTTCACCATCCAAGAACGGTTTTTGGAATTTGTCGATTGCAACAAAAAAAACTGGCACCGCAATAGCTGATTTGATCTGCGAAACATTGGCAAAGAACAAAATCCCTTTAGAAGACTGTTGTGCACAAGGCTATGACAATGGAAGCAATATGAAAGGACAGTATAATGGTGCAGTCATATTTTAAACAAAAATCCGAATGCCGTGTATTCACCATGTGCAGCTCACAGCCTTAATTTGTGTGGAGTCGATTCAGCGAAATGTTGTACTGCCGCAATCACATTTTTTGGAGTTGTTCAAAAGTGTTTCAACTTGTTTAGCAGCAGTGCCCAATTTTGGGAAATTCTTAAGGAAAATGCGCCCGGATCCCTTCACAAACTTTCCGATACAAGATGGTCAGCTAGAATTGAGGCAGTGAAACCATCTGAAAAACCTTAGAACATCATTAGAAGCCTTAAGTGATATTAATTTAACCGCTGAAGCTCGAAGAGATGTAAATGGCGTTTTAAAATATATGCACAAATTTGAATGCATCCTGATGTCTTGGATTTGGTGCAAGGTTCTTAGCGCTATAAATGAAAGAAGTATCATTCTTCAAGCCAGAAACATGACTATTGACGTTGAAATTCGAAATCTCGACAACTTGATCTCCGATTTGAACATTATTCGAAACGGATGGGATCAAATTTTATCTAAATGCAAAGCAGTTGCTACTGGAATAGGGGATGTTAAGGAATCGTTTCCATCGAACTGAAAAAGGCAATTAAAGAGACATTTTGTAAAAAATCGAGGAGCCGGAATGCAAATTGAAACAGACGCAGAAATAAATTTCAAGAGAAACACCTTTTACGTCATAGTTGATTCAATTATATCTCGAATTTCTCGTCGGTTCGATACGATGAAAAATTTGAATTCTACATTTTCATTTTTATGGCAGTTTTCAACAATGGACAAAATTGAGATTAAAAACTCCGCTACAAGGGTTATCCAAAAGTATAACTCGCATGTGTCTCAAGAGTTGAAAGAAGAAATAATTCATCTGAAACACATTTATGAAGCCAATTTTAAAGCAGAACTTCCGCCATTGAGTTTGTTCAATGCTATTTATTCCCAGAACTTGGAGACGATTTTCCCCAACATTTGTGTTGCTCTCTGTGTGTTTTACACCTTACCTGTAATCGTAGCTAGTGCCAAAATTTCATTTAGCGTCCTTGCCAGAACAAAAAATTTTCATCGTTCGTGCTCATCACAAGATCGTGTTTCTGGACTTTCTACACTATGCTTTCAAGCACCTTTGGCAAGGAAATTGAATTTCCATGCAATTATAAGTTGTTTTGCTGCTCAGAAAGCTAGGAAAGCTCGTTTGCAAAAAGAAAATATTTCATTGAATGCAAACTATGTAACTCTAATGAAAACATTGTGATAATATTTTAATATAAAGAAAAACAATAAAGAGTATTTAATATAAACCTTTTAAAATACATAGTTATTATTTAAAGACAAATTAATACTTTTACTTTGCTCTATTTTATTTTCATAGTATAGGTAATAGATCTACATGCGAATTTTTTTTTAATAGTTAATCGACCGTATTATCAGTTACTAACTTGTCGTTGGCAATATCGAATTGAATGTATGATTCTGTTCGGAATCTGATCTACTCGCATGTAGAATTATTTTCTATCCATCCTCCATTTCAACTAAACTGGACGATACCCGTGAGATTGATTTGATGATTAACCCTTTTTTAGGTTCACTTTGCAAACAAAAAATTATTATTTCCGTTAATTCCAACCAATTTCATGCTATTCGTAATTGAAATTAGAACGTACCATATCAGTAGGCATAAACTTTGAAAAAAATGGTAAATATGGGGGGGCCCGAGATTTTTCCGTCCCGGGCCCGGAATTCCTCTCGACAGCCCTGACTGGCTGAAGGTACTGTGCTGGTCTCACACTGATCTAAATTATTACAGACTGGGATTGGTTCTATCATATTTACATTAAGTTTAGCTGTTGATGCCTTGGGATCTTCTTCACCATTCTGTTGAAGGTTTTTAATGATTATCTCTAAATCTTCTTCAGTTTCGATCTTTTGCGTGAAATCATTGGTAACTGTAGACCTAATTTAATTTTACATCTAAAAAGGGCTTCATAAGGAGTTTGCTTGATGCCAGCGTGAAAAGCCCTGTTTTTCATGATAAAAAGCGGAGAAGTAGATATAAAACCTAGGATTTATATAAAATTCCTATTGCTGCTTAGGAGATGTATAAAATTCCTAGGCAATGTGTATAGAAAAAATTAAGTCACACATTTCCTGGCGATTTTTGGCATTGTATACATTTCCTAGGAATTATATATAAAGACGGATCACATACATTTCCGGTAACATATATATATTACGGCTCCCTTCTAAAGATCAGAATTGCAAAATATGAGAGCGAATGCTGCTATTATAAAATCATACTACTGTTACAGTTAATGAAATCAATGTGTATACATATAAGAATAATATATGCATTTATAAGTTGAATTTTTAATCTTATTAGAGAAAACAAACTTATTTTGTTTAAAACCATTTTTCAACTCATTACGCTTCCCGTCTGGTATGATTATACGTTCTCTCAAAAGAAATAAATGGCACGACTGAGTCGCATGAACTTGCTCCATGTATCCAAATAGTGTATTAACAAATATTTCCTGTATTTTAAGATTTAAAATACTACCCGCAAAAAAATGCAAACGCTATTTCATTTCTCAAACGAATGTTTTTTTTTTAATTAGTTTTTTATATATATACAATTTTTCTATTTTAGTTTAAAAATATATTTGGTATGCAATTATTTAGAGGTTAACGGAATCGGGGACCGACTTTTTCGACTTCTCTACCATCTTAATGTCATGTTTGATTAAAATCTCGAGTTCAAAATTTTGTACGAATGCAAAACTTGCCATATTCTTCCTATATGTCGCAAAAAAAAATTAAAAATAATTCATAAAAATACTTACGCCCATACACAATAGTTTCTCCAAAACTAGTCTGACGTCAAAATTAGATTTTAAAGGGATTCGAGTTTTCAATGTTCAGTTTTTCAAATATTTGATTTAGATATCAATCAAATGAAAATAGTGTTTTAAAAATAATGTATGATGATTTTGCAATGCACAAATCCTTTTCTGATACAATTTAAATTAATTTAGTTTCTCAATTTGTTTTCGGGTAGCTTCTTTGATTATTAAATGACGCTCCATTTGACTTTATATGAAGTTTTGAAAAAAAAACTTTAAATGTTGTTTAAAAATATTCATGAGTGTATATGAGAATATAGTATTAAGTATATATAAGTTAATTTTTGATGCTGATTATGTATATGAACTCTAATTTTAACTATATTCTCAATTTTAAAAATACTCGTTTAAATAAATATTCAATACTTTTCAAAAAGAACTAATGAGGATTTTAAATAAGATGCTAAAAATGTTTAAACATAATATTGAAGATAGCGATTATAGATTAAGAAAAGCATTAAGAGTTTGATTGAAATCAACTACTTCATGAATTAATATAGCCTCAAAAAGCATAATGAAAAACAAATCGAATTTTGAAAAGTTATATCGCAAAAACCTGGAGCGATAGATTGATTTTGAAGCCAAGTTCGAGCTAAAGTCATCAAAAAACCTTGGGAAAAACATAATTGATTGCCAGTTACAAAAGCTTGTCGACCAATGTAATCTATTCTACCCGTTTCTTAATATTAAGAGAGTCCTTTTCTGTTAATATCGATATCTTTATTGGAGATCAGTGGCGCGGCGGCGGCGGCGGCGGCGGCGCGCAGAGCGATGACATCAGGCAGACGATCGCGGTGGTTCGGTTCTACTTTTCATCAATATTTTTGAAAAAATGAACCAGGTAAATGGAAGATGTGTTTAAATTGTAGCCTACTGACTACAAATCTTTAGAAAGTTAGGAACAAAAGGATAATAAATCAAACAAATTAAAACACACAAGTGAACAATAATCATTATTTAATTTCTTTTTTATCTTGTGTATAACATATACCTAAAGATATTAGTATTTTTTGTTTTGCTTTTTTTCTTTAACATCGAAATTATATACCTACACATAAAAAACTTCATTAGAATATTTGTAATAAAATGGTAACTGAATGTAACAATTTTTTTGTAAGAAACATTTTATAGATCTGTATATATATATATATATTTATAAATATATATTTTTAGGCATGGTATTAATATTATTCACTTTCTTTGGAACCACTTTCAGTTTTTTTCAGTTTATCACTTTCTTCCTCAGACGAGTCACTCTTTTTACGTAAATGATTCCAGGACTGAACATCGGCAGTGCCATAGATTTGGAACATGAAATAAGTACAAATTGCTATTATACATGAAACCCAGAATACCTGGCGCCACTCATCTATTGATTCCTTTAGTTGTTTAAATGAAATGAAAATTAAAAAATTTCTTTTAAATTAATCATACAAATTTACTAAGAAAACGTCATAACTCGTAGATAACAAGATTAATATTACTTAAAATTTAAAAAAGTTAAAAAGAGTGAGTACTTTCCCAAAGCGGAGATTCTTCAAAAGTAGATACGGCGCTTTGGATCATGAGCGTACATAAAGTATAATAGTGTGTATCAGAAAAAATGTGATCCTTATTGCATTGCAATTATAAAGTTTTACAATGATCAGAAGTGGGATTTTGAGTCATTTGAGCTTGAATTTGAAAACTACAGAGAAAAATGTTCATTCATTTTTCTAAAAAAAGACTTCAGATGCCTTGCTTTAAAAAACATTTTCGCATAGAGAGATTGGACTGTATTGATTACATTCTCATTCAATTTAGAATTATGCTTATAAAAATAACTTTTTATTTTTATATTTAGAGCTTTTGATTGAACTGTTATGAGAAACCACCGCCAGTTTTTGGCCTCCTTTAAACTCGTTACCCTTAATATTATTTATATTAATTGAACTTATATACTGAAAAGTTTAATTTCGTAAAATTAAATGACAAAGAATTGAAAATATTTTTGAAATGCTTCGATTCAAAAAGTCTTATTAAGCTATACCATATGGTCAAAGCCATTCATTTTCATTAACTTAATGTTGAATTATAAGATTAAAAGAGGTTAACTGTACTCAAGTTCAAAACATCATCAATACTTAGTATTGGATCACTCTTCTAGCAGATATAAGAAGAATATTGAAAATCTTGTTTAAAGCTCATTAAAACTTTTTTTGTTTTTGAGTTATGAAGTCTTATGGTTTTTCTTAGTTTTAATTCAAGCGGAAAGAAAGATTACCTCATGAACAACAATAAGTCCAGTTATAACAGGCGATAAAAACGAAGCAGACATGTGTATAGTTTGTGCAAAAGCCAATACCGGCCCAGCTAAATTAGGTGCTATATCTACAATACTAGCCATTGCACCAGCATAAGATGCTGTCACAAATGTAACAGCTATGAACCACACAACC
This sequence comes from Eupeodes latifasciatus, assembly GCA_920104205.1. Classification (NCBI taxonomy): domain Eukaryota; kingdom Metazoa; phylum Arthropoda; class Insecta; order Diptera; family Syrphidae; genus Eupeodes; species Eupeodes latifasciatus. The sequence continues at coordinate 38,473,291 of OV049927.1, forward strand.
AGAACAAGTATTATATTATCAGCGTAACCAATTACAAGTAATAGAACTCCTGGAATGATTTGCGAAGCAGCAGTGAATAGCTTACGAACATGTGTCAAACTCATTATTTGGTTGCACACGAGCTTATCAGCAGCATAACAAAAGAAAACCGACGACACGTAGGAGCATAAAAATGGCGTACCAGAAAGCAATCCGTTCGATTGGTAACGCAAACCCAATATTTGTTTCATAAAAATCGGTCCCGACAGTATAAATTGATAGTGCACCCATATCCGTCCGAACGTTGTTATACCTATTGCCCAAACTGGCAACGATGTAAATATGCTCTTCCATGGAACTCTCATGCCTTGAGATTCTTTGACTTCACGACTCACATTCAGTTCAATATATTCGAGTTCACTGGACGAAATTCGTGGATGTTCTTTAGGACTATTGAAAGCGAGTAAATACCACATTATGCACCATAACATTGCCAGACTACCGGTTGTATAGAATACATATGGCCAGCCAAAATGATCTATTATAAAACCGCACAATGGATACGTTAGGCCAATGCCAATGCTGAATCCTTGAAAGCTAGACATGAATCGACTGCGTTCTGCCAAGGGAATCCAAAATCCAACCAATGCATACATAGCTGGCCATGTAAGCCCTGAGGCGAAGCCTTGTATTGAACGTAAAATTACTACAGCAATGTAATGCAGATCGGCAGCGTATGGTATTAGGAAACTGCAGCAGCCTGTAGCAAATTGTGACCAACCGAATACTTTTTTTGTTCCAAAATATTGGGTTGCAATACCACCTGCCACCTGCAAAAAAAATAAAGCAAACAAACGAAGAACACAAAAAGTTCATTCATGATTTCCAATTAAAATTGTTAATTGTTAAAAAGAAATATTACTTGTGATAGAACATAACACCAGTAAAATGAACCCAAAATTGCCCCTTTTGTCGCTGAATCCCAGTCATACTGATGATAAGTAATATTTTTCTGTGAAAATTTGAAGAGAAAAAATTAATAAATTAACACTATTTTCTAGTTCTTAGTAAAAGTATAATAGTTTAAATTCAAGAAAAAAAAAAATAGTAAATATTGTGATACAAAATTATAACATTTAATATTTGTTTTTAGAAAGAGATTTCTTGTCAAGATATGGAGAGGCAATATTAATTCAAATACAGGCTTCTCCTTTGAAATCCCAGATTTTTAAAGTTTTCATTTTCTCATTATACAAGAAGTCTGTAGCTTCGCAATACTTTAATACTGATACCCCCAGATTAGTTCTAATACTCGTAGATTGGATTTCTTGGATTTAATTTCTTTTAAGTATGCAATCAAAAATCAGTTAGCTTTAGTCGATAATATTGAAACAAATATAATTATAACAAGCTGTAAATTATTAGACTACAATTACAATTACGTGCATTAAATCTAGTAGTTCTGATTTTTTGTAAGTTGTTTATGATGTAAGCCTTATTAATAACCTAAGTTTAGGGAAATTTAATTCTTAAATGTGCTGTTTTTTTTATTTTTACCAAGCGGCAAGCACGCTTCGTAGTAAAAAATAAAATAAGCAAAAAAGAGTATTTTTTTTAAAAAGACCGTCAGCTTGGGCTATCTATCCCAAAAATAATTACTTTTTAATAACTCATCAAGAAAATATAACGTGATACGTAACAGACATCGCTTCTGAAAAAAAGTTTTCGCAACATTTTTTGGTTTAAAATAATGTTGTCAGATATAGGGGGACCTACAGTTTTAAGCCGAATCAGAACGGCTAATTTGAGAAAGCACTTTCACGGCAATAACCGTGAAAAAAACCTAAGGCAAGGATTGAACTCAAGACCTTTGGCAAGATAGTCCAACGCACTTACCATCATTATGTCGAACTTCATTTCTTTCCATTTGAATTTATTTCTTAAGAGGATATGTCAGTCATTAGTATCCGTTTAATTTTACAGTTATTCCAAATAATACATTCTAAACTCTGTTTTATTTTAAATTATTTAATTTATTTCAAGCCTATTTTACCATTTGGAAAAATCTAGTAGATTCTTCAAGAGAAAGTTTTAAAATTCAACAAAATTTAAAAATCTGTTTTTTTAAAACTTTACATAAGATTGAGAGTGTTTACGAAGAGAAAAGTAAAAGCTTTAGTTTAAGTTAAAATGAAGATATTTGTTTAACCTTTTTGTGAATAGAATACTGAGTAAAATATACATGTTCAGTATCCAACTTGTTGTTTCTACATTCGGTCAAAGACACTATGAAATTAAATTTAAGTGTTTTTGTGGTACATTTTAAATAATATCTAATATGTAAAGAAGATTAAAATGTCTAATATATCAAACACCTGTTGACATTTGATTTTTGTAATATTTCATGGAAAAAATTTAATCGTTATGATTTATTAAAAATATTTTATTTTAATTGGATTAGATACCCTATTTACGAAACAAAATAAGATTATTTCCTACTAGAACAAGGTAACAGGTTACTGAATCTTGGTGATCTGGTACTGGTGAAATACTATAGAGTTTTTTTAGTTAATTCAATAAAAGTAATAACTTTATTATGTTTGTAAATTTAACGTTATTCAAATTCAAATGGTTTTGATAAAACCTACATTTATATCTAACTTTTATAATGGCACATTCACATACAATAAATGTCATTTTACATAATGTAAAGGTTAAGGGTCCATGGTCCTTCAGGTATAAATCTTAGTTTTCTGAATAATTGACAATTAGTCATTTAAATCTCAAATTTGATCGAAAACTTCCATTTAATAGGTTATAGGGAATGCCTTTTGTTCTGTATATAAATTTTTTTAACTTTAGCTATTCAATAAACTAAATTTTTGGTACGAAATTGGAAATATGCATCTGTTTAATATTAAATATTACCTCAGTCACCTTTTTATTTTCTCAAATTAAAGAATATTATGTCACTCACCTTATTTTTAAATTTCTCATCGATCCAATCGATGTTATTGAAATTATTGACGGAACTGCTTTCATTTGTACTTGAGTTATGTATACTTATATTATTAATATGAAAATTTAAGGATTTGGAATCTGAATTAAAGTTGGAATTAGAATAATTGTTACTTAAATTATTTTGTATGTACGCTTGTTGTGTATAATTATTAAGTAAATTTTGTGTTGTGACATCATTAAGTACAGTTGTTGCTGTCGTTGTTATTATTGAAGTATCATTTGCTCTAACCATTGCTACGAGTGCGAAATTAATATCATTTCGCATCATGAACGAAACAAGAAATCCTGACCATGACAAAAAATAAAGAACCATTCGAGATGGAACTTTAGCTGAAAATAAAAGCAGATATAGCATAGAAAAGCATTGTTTCAAAAGTTGATATTATGTATTTCTTTTAATTTACCACCAAGTGCATAGCAGAAATTAGTTTTTCGCTGATGAATAAGACCATCTTCAGGGGAGTACATTATGGATTGGTGATTTTTATTACACACGATTTTTCTATTTTAATCTGTCACACATACAAAACAAATTAAGCTTATTTATTTATTTATTTAAATTAATATAAAATATGTGCAAGCAAGGTGAACAATAATAGAATACATTTTTTTTTCTTACATTATATCCTTTCTATCCTCGTTTACTGAAACCGGCACGCAGCAAGCAAATGTTGGTTTTTCTTTCTTATTTTTAAGTAGCTTATGCGTCAACTATCTATTTTTTCCAGGATGATAGTGAAAAAGTCTTTGTTTCCAAAATATTGTTCTTTTGCTTTTTTGTCATAGTACCACTTCACATAGACTTCATTCAAAAGCATTGTGGTCCTTCTTGTCCTAAGTCTGAAATGAATAAAATTATCTTTCACTTTAAATTGAATCAAATAAAAGTGAGGTAGATATTCTAACCCAAAAACTAAAACCAATACAAGACAAATCTAATCCAAAATTTATAAATCTATGATTCTCAAATGCAAAATTTTTAAAACCAGAATAGCTTTCTTCCCTAATAGGTTTATATGCCTTCTGTTTTTTTATCAAACAATTGTAATAGGCTTTTTATGGCAATGTAAATTCAAAAAGTTGTTTTTTTTTCAATACAATTTGTGATTTCTTAGAAAATTTATCAGTTTTACCGAAAAAAATAAGTTTTAAATATTATGACGCAACATTTTAAAGAACCTATTGTTTAGGGTTTAACTATTTACTAGTTAGCAATTTACTAAGGGAGTCAAAAATTTAAAAAAAAAAATAGTTTTACTAACTAGTAAATTTCTAATTGGCTTTTATTAAAAAACGAACATCCAAACATGTCTTAATACAAAAATAATAAATAGCAAATACGCTTAAACGGAGAACGGACCTATTAATTGAAATTCCCAACTTTTAACTGGACTACATCTACTGCTAAAAGTTAAAATAGCATTCTGTGATTTTAACTTTAGCAAATTATTAAAAGATAGTAAGGTAAACTGGTAAAATGGCTTTAACATTTTGCTCCAATATCTTGAACCTCAGTTTCTTTTAGATAAATGGACACTAGTTGTTTGTCTTAGGGGGCAGTTTTTGACATTTCGTTTATAGCGATCATTAAAAATGTCTTTCGTTGAAAAAAAAAATCCTGATTAAAATCCACCGAAAAATGTTTAATGACAGAAATCTGTCATTGGAATAGTTTTGAAATTGGAACACAAATCAGTAGAATGATTCGTTTCTCTTTTGACCATAAGAATATCAGCTGTTCAGGAAAATGAATTTCCGCCCGAAAAACACAATTTTAGCAAACTACGCAATTAAACTCTTTTTTCTCAAAAAAAATTGTGTGTGATTTCCGATCGATCAGTATAATTTTCATTTTTAATCAAAAGGAAACACAGTCGAATGTCCATTCAAAAAATGTTCCGTATTTATTTCAATGACAGCTATAACTTGCCCCTTATCCTGCCCTACGCCTGAAGTCTAAAAACTAAAAACAATTTCACAAAATTAAGTGAAATATGTATGTAGTTAAAATAGATTTGAATTGTGATGGCCTAAACATTTTTGAAGAATCTGAATTGATGGACAAATAGATATAAAGCGAGATGCGAATACAAAAAAAAAATATTTTTGTTGATCTGTACTGTGATGTTAGCGTTAAGGGCTCAAAAATAAATAGATCAATGATAAAATGATGTAAATGAAAAATTTATCGTTTAAAAAAAACTGTAATAATACAACTTAGGTACTAATGTTTATCCCTTATTAAAAAAAAATCTCGATATTTTTTTTTAATAAAATGCATTGATTTTGGGACTTTTTACTCAGGTTTTAGTTAGCTTAAGTCTTTAATGATCACAGATTTTACCCACTTTAAAGCATTGTACTACCATAGCGATTTTGTCTGCAAATATCGAATTTCTGCTTCCGTAAGCGCTTTATTGTTTAGTTGATGAAGATCTTATTATCTTCTAGGTTTAAAGCAAATAGGCAAATAGAATGGACTCTTCAAATTATTTCTAGATAAATATCTTCGCTGGCTTCAATGGTTACACTACAATCCATGAATGATAATTATTTTAGAATAAAAATAAATTACTATGTTAGCTACCTTTTTTCTTTTATTATAGAATTTTGTAAAAAAAATTCCATTACTTGAGAATTCAATTCACACGTGATGAAATTTATTCTAGACCCCGTAGTTAAGAAAATTACCATATAAATTATATTCTTATTTTTGCTGACCACTTAAACGTTTTTTTTTATTTTGAATAAATAGCTAAATACAAAGAGAAAAAAAAAATCGAATAATTAATCTCAAAGCCACTCTAATTAATGCATAAAAAACCGCAACTTTTTTCAATATATTAAAGAATTCACTACTTAGTAAGTTTACTGAGCCATTAATACTTTGATAATAATGTGTTTTGCTTGTTGATTTGAGATGTGTGTAACAACCAACTTCCACTGCCGGGTACTCATATACATTATTGTTTTTGTTCTAAATTATATCTCCACTATTTCACAATGTTATGACTTATGAATTACAAATGAAACAATAATTATAATTAAACTAAATTGAATATTTGTGTGTTGTACATTTTAGATATGTATGTATATATCGACAGCATTAATTATATTTTATTTATAAACTTGTGTCGACAAATTAAATTTTAATAAGCTAATCTTTTTTA
>OV049927.1:38479960-38534960 GCA_920104205.1 Eupeodes latifasciatus
AATAACAATAACAATAACAATAACAATAACAATAACAATAACAATAACAATAACAATAACAATAACAATAACAATAACAATAACAATAACAATAACAATAACAATAACAATAACAATAACAATAACAATAACAATAACAATAACAATAACAATAACAATAACAATAACAATAACAATAACAATAACAATAACAATAACAATAACAATAACAATAACAATAACAATAACAATAACAATAACAATAACAATAACAATAACAATAACAATAACAATAACAATAACAATAACAATAACAATAACAATAACAATAACAATAACAATAACAATAACAATAACAATAACAATAACAATAACAATAACAATAACAATAACAATAACAATAACAATAACAATAACAATAACAATAACAATAACAATAACAATAACAATAACAATAACAATAACAATAACAATAACAATAACAATAACAATAACAATAACAATAACAATAACAATAACAATAACAATAACAATAACAATAACAATAACAATAACAATAACAATAACAATAACAATAACAATAACAATAACAATAACAATAACAATAACAATAACAATAACAATAACAATAACAATAACAATAACAATAACAATAACAATAACAATAACAATAACAATAACAATAACAATAACAATAACAATAACAATAACAATAACAATAACAATAACAATAACAATAACAATAACAATAACAATAACAATAACAATAACAATAACAATAACAATAACAATAACAATAACAATAACAATAACAATAACAATAACAATAACAATAACAATAACAATAACAATAACAATAACAATAACAATAACAATAACAATAACAATAACAATAACAATAACAATAACAATAACAATAACAATAACAATAACAATAACAATAACAATAACAATAACAATAACAATAACAATAACAATAACAATAACAATAACAATAACAATAACAATAACAATAACAATAACAATAACAATAACAATAACAATAACAATAACAATAACAATAACAATAACAATAACAATAACAATAACAATAACAATAACAATAACAATAACAATAACAATAACAATAACAATAACAATAACAATAACAATAACAATAACAATAACAATAACAATAACAATAACAATAACAATAACAATAACAATAACAATAACAATAACAATAACAATAACAATAACAATAACAATAACAATAACAATAACAATAACAATAACAATAACAATAACAATAACAATAACAATAACAATAACAATAACAATAACAATAACAATAACAATAACAATAACAATAACAATATCAATAACAATAACAATAACAATAACAATAACAATAACAATAACAATAACAATAACAATAACAATAACAATAACAATAACAATAACAATAACAATAACAATAACAATAACAATAACAATAACAATAACAATAACAATAACAATAACAATAACAATAACAATAACAATAACAATAACAATAACAATAACAATAACAATAACAATAACAATAACAATAACAATAACAATAACAATAACAATAACAATAACAATAACAATAACAATAACAATAACAATAACAATAACAATAACAATAACAATAACAATAACAATAACAATAACAATAACAATAACAATAACAATAACAATAACAATAACAATAACAATAACAATAACAATAACAATAACAATAACAATAACAATAACAATAACAATAACAATAACAATAACAATAACAATAACAATAACAATAACAATAACAATAACAATAACAATAACAATAACAATAACAATAACAATAACAATAACAATAACAATAACAATAACAATAACAATAACAATAACAATAACAATAACAATAACAATAACAATAACAATAACAATAACAATAACAATAACAATAACAATAACAATAACAATAACAATAACAATAACAATAACAATAACAATAACAATAACAATAACAATAACAATAACAATAACAATAACAATAACAATAACAATAACAATAACAATAACAATAACAATAACAATAACAATAACAATAACAATAACAATAACAATAACAATAACAATAACAATAACAATAACAATAACAATAACAATAACAATAACAAATAACAATAACAATAACAATAACAATAACAATAACAATAACAATAACAATAACAATAACAATAACAATAACAATAACAATAACAATAACAATAACAATAACAATAACAATAACAATAACAATAACAATAACAATAACAATAACAATAACAATAACAATAACAATAACAATAACAATAACAATAACAATAACAATAACAATAACAATAACAATAACAATAACAATAACAATAACAATAACAATAACAATAACAATAACAATAACAATAACAATAACAATAACAATAACAATAACAATAACAATAACAATAACAATAACAATAACAATAACAATAACAATAACAATAACAATAACAATAACAATAACAATAACAATAACAATAACAATAACAATAACAATAACAATAACAATAACAATAACAATAACAATAACAATAACAATAAACAATAACAATAACAATAACAATAACAATAACAATAACAATAACAATAACAATAACAATAACAATAACAATAACAATAACAATAACAATAACAATAACAATAACAATAACAATAACAATAACAATAACAATAACAATAACAATAACAATAACAATAACAATAACAATAACAATAACAATAACAATAACAATAACAATAACAATAACAATAACAATAACAATAACAATAACAATAACAATAACAATAACAATAACAATAACAATAACAATAACAATAACAATAACAATAACAATAACAATAACAATAACAATAACAATAACAATAACAATAACAATAACAATAACAATAACAATAACAATAACAATAACAATAACAATAACAATAACAATAACAATAACAATAACAATAACAATAACAATAACAATAACAATAACAATAACAATAACAATAACAATAACAATAACAATAACAATAACAATAACAATAACAATAACAATAACAATAACAATAACAATAACAATAACAATAACAATAACAATAACAATAACAATAACAATAACAATAACAATAACAATAACAATAACAATAACAATAACAATAACAATAACAATAACAATAACAATAACAATAACAATAACAATAACAATAACAATAACAATAACAATAACAATAACAATAACAATAACAATAACAATAACAATAACAATAACAATAACAATAACAATAACAATAACAATAACAATAACAATAACAATAACAATAACAATAACAATAACAATAACAATAACAATAACAATAACAATAACAATAACAATAACAATAACAATAACAATAACAATAACAATAACAATAACAATAACAATAACAATAACAATAACAATAACAATAACAATAACAATAACAATAACAATAACAATAACAATAACAATAACAATAACAATAACAATAACAATAACAATAACAATAACAATAACAATAACAATAACAATAACAATAACAATAACAATAACAATAACAATAACAATAACAATAACAATAACAATAACAATAACAATAACAATAACAATAACAATAACAATAACAATAACAATAACAATAACAATAACAATAACAATAACAATAACAATAACAATAACAATAACAATAACAATAACAATAACAATAACAATAACAATAACAATAACAATAACAATAACAATAACAATAACAATAACAATAACAATAACAATAACAATAACAATAACAATAACAATAACAATAACAATAACAATAACAATAACAATAACAATAACAATAACAATAACAATAACAATAACAATAACAATAACAATAACAATAACAATAACAATAACAATAACAATAACAATAACAATAACAATAACAATACCAATAACAATAACAATAACAATAACAATAACAATAACAATAACAATAACAATAACAATAACAATAACAATAACAATAACAATAACAATAACAATAACAATAACAATAACAATAACAATAACAATAACAATAACAATAACAATAACAATAACAATAACAATAACAATAACAATAACAATAACAATAACAATAACAATAACAATAACAATAACAATAACAATAACAATAACAATAACAATAACAATAACAATAACAATAACAATAACAATAACAATAACAATAACAATAACAATAACAATAACAATAACAATAACAATAACAATAACAATAACAATAACAATAACAATAACAATAACAATAACAATAACAATAACAATAACAATAACAATAACAATAACAATAACAATAACAATAACAATAACAATAACAATAACAATAACAATAACAATAACAATAACAATAACAATAACAATAACAATAACAATAACAATAACAATAACAATAACAATAACAATAACAATAACAATAACAATAACAATAACAATAACAATAACAATAACAATAACAATAACAATAACAATAACAATAACAATAACAATAACAATAACAATAACAATAACAATAACAATAACAATAACAATAACAATAACAATAACAATAACAATAACAATAACAATAACAATAACAATAACAATAACAATAACAATAACAATAACAATAACAATAACAATAACAATAACAATAACAATAACAATAACAATAACAATAACAATAACAATAACAATAACAATAACAATAACAATAACAATAACAATAACAATAACAATAACAATAACAATAACAATAACAATAACAATAACAATAACAATAACAATAACAATAACAATAACAATAACAATAACAATAACAATAACAATAACAATAACAATAACAATAACAATAACAATAACAATAACAATAACAATAACAATAACAATAACAATAACAATAACAATAACAATAACAATAACAATAACAATAACAATAACAATAACAATAACAATAACAATAACAATAACAATAACAATAACAATAACAATAACAATAACAATAACAATAACAATAACAATAACAATAACAATAACAATAACAATAACAATAACAATAACAATAACAATAACAATAACAATAACAATAACAATAACAATAACAATAACAATAACAATAACAATAACAATAACAATAACAATAACAATAACAATAACAATAACAATAACAATAACAATAACAATAACAATAACAATAACAATAACAATAACAATAACAATAACAATAACAATAACAATAACAATAACAATAACAATAACAATAACAATAACAATAACAATAACAATAACAATAACAATAACAATAACAATAACAATAACAATAACAATAACAATAACAATAACAATAACAATAACAATAACAATAACAATAACAATAACAATAACAATAACAATAACAATAACAATAACAATAACAATAACAATAACAATAACAATAACAATAACAATAACAATAACAATAACAATAACAATAACAATAACAATAACAATAACAATAACAATAACAATAACAATAACAATAACAATAACAATAACAATAACAATAACAATAACAATAACAATAACAATAACAATAACAATAACAATAACAATAACAATAACAATAACAATAACAATAACAATAACAAGAACAATAACAATAACAATAACAATAACAATAACAATAACAATAACAATAACAATAACAATAACAATAACAATAACAATAACAATAACAATAACAATAACAATAACAATAACAATAACAATAACAATAACAATAACAATAACAATAACAATAACAATAACAATAACAATAACAATAACAATAACAATAACAATAACAATAACAATAACAATAACAATAACAATAACAATAACAATAACAATAACAATAACAATAACAATAACAATAACAATAACAATAACAATAACAATAACGATAACAATAACAATAACAATAACAATAACAATAACAATAACAATAACAATAACAATAACAATAACAATAACAATAACAATAACAATAACAATAACAATAACAATAACAATAACAATAACAATAACAATAACAATAACAATAACAATAACAATAACAATAACAATAACAATAACAATAACAATAACAATAACAATAACAATAACAATAACAATAACAATAACAATAACAATAACAATAACAATAACAATAACAATAACAATAACAATAACAATAACAATAACAATAACAATAACAATAACAATAACAATAACAATAACAATAACAATAACAATAACAATAACAATAACAATAACAATAACAATAACAATAACAATAACAATAACAATAACAATAACAATAACAATAACAATAACAATAACAATAACAATAACAATAACAATAACAATAACAATAACGATAACAATAACAATAACAATAACAATAACAATAACAATAACAATAACAATAACAATAACAATAACAATAACAATAACAATAACAATAACAATAACAATAACAATAACAATAACAATAACAATAACAATAACAATAACAATAACAATAACAATAACAATAACAATAACAATAACAATAACAATAACAATAACAATAACAATAACAATAACAATAACAATAACAATAACAATAACAATAACAATAACAATAACAATAACAATAACAATAACAATAACAATAACAATAACAATAACAATAACAATAACAATAACAATAACAATAACAATAACAATAACAATAACAATAACAATAACAATAACAATAACAATAAACAATAACAATAACAATAACAATAACAATAACAATAACAATAACAATAACAATAACAATAACAATAACAATAACAATAACAATAACAATAACAATAACAATAACAATAACAATAACAATAACAATAACAATAACAATAACAATAACAATAACAATAACAATAACAATAACAATAACAATAACAATAACAATAACAATAACAATAACAATAACAATAACAATAACAATAACAATAACAATAACAATAACAATAACAATAACAATAACAATAACAATAACAATAACAATAACAATAACAATAACAATAACAATAACAATAACAATAACAATAACAATAACAATAACAATAACAATAACAATAACAATAACAATAACAATAACAATAACAATAACAATAACAATAACAATAACAATAACAATAACAATAACAATAACAATAACAATAACAATAACAATAACAATAACAATAACAATAACAATAACAATAACAATAACAATAACAATAACAATAACAATAACAATAACAATAACAATAACAATAACAATAACAATAACAATAACAATAACAATAACAATAACAATAACAATAACAATAACAATAACAATAACAATAACAATAACAATAACAATAACAATAACAATAACAATAACAATAACAATAACAATAACAATAACAATAACAATAACAATAACAATAACAATAACAATAACAATAACAATAACAATAACAATAACAATAACAATAACAATAACAATAACAATAACAATAACAATAACAATAACAATAACAATAACAATAACAATAACAATAACAATAACAATAACAATAACAATAACAATAACAATAACAATAACAATAACAATAACAATAACAATAACAATAACAATAACAATAACAATAACAATAACAATAACAATAACAATAACAATAACAATAACAATAACAATAACAATAACAATAACAATAACAATAACAATAACAATAACAATAACAATAACAATAACAATAACAATAACAATAACAATAACAATAACAATAACAATAACAATAACAATAACAATAACAATAACAATAACAATAACAATAACAATAACAATAACAATAACAATAACAATAACAATAACAATAACAATAACAATAACAATAACAATAACAATAACAATAACAATAACAATAACAATAACAATAACAATAACAATAACAATAACAATAACAATAACAATAACAATAACAATAACAATAACAATAACAATAACAATAACAATAACAATAACAATAACAATAACAATAACAATAACAATAACAATAACAATAACAATAACAATAACAATAACAATAACAATAACAATAACAATAACAATAACAATAACAATAACAATAACAATAACAATAACAATAACAATAACAATAACAATAACAATAACAATAACAATAACAATAACAATAACAATAACAATAACAATAACAATAACAATAACAATAACAATAACAATAACAATAACAATAACAATAACAATAACAATAACAATAACAATAACAATAACAATAACAATAACAATAACAATAACAATAACAATAACAATAACAATAACAATAACAATAACAATAACAATAACAATAACAATAACAATAACAATAACAATAACAATAACAATAACAATAACAATAACAATAACAATAACAATAACAATAACAATAACAATAACAATAACAATAACAATAACAATAACAATAACAATAACAATAACAATAACAATAACAATAACAATAACAATAACAATAACAATAACAATAACAATAACAATAACAATAACAATAACAATAACAATAACAATAACAATAACAATAACAATAACAATAACAATAACAATAACAATAACAATAACAATAACAATAACAATAACAATAACAATAACAATAACAATAACAATAACAATAACAATAACAATAACAATAACAATAACAATAACAATAACAATAACAATAACAATAACAATAACAATAACAATAACAATAACAATAACAATAACAATAACAATAACAATAACAATAACAATAACAATAACAATAACAATAACAATAACAATAACAATAACAATAACAATAACAATAACAATAACAATAACAATAACAATAACAATAACAATAACAATAACAATAACAATAACAATAACAATAACAATAACAATAACAATAACAATAACAATAACAATAACAATAACAATAACAATAACAATAACAATAACAATAACAATAACAATAACAATAACAATAACAATAACAATAACAATAACAATAACAATAACAATAACAATAACAATAACAATAACAATAACAATAACAATAACAATAACAATAACAATAACAATAACAATAACAATAACAATAACAATAACAATAACAATAACAATAACAATAACAATAACAATAACAATAACAATAACAATAACAATAACAATAACAATAACAATAACAATAACAATAACAATAACAATAACAATAACAATAACAATAACAATAACAATAACAATAACAATAACAATAACAATAACAATAACAATAACAATAACAATAACAATAACAATAACAATAACAATAACAATAACAATAACAATAACAATAACAATAACAATAACAATAACAACAATAACAATAACAATAACAATAACAATAACAATAACAATAACAATAACAATAACAATAACAACAATAACAATAACAATAACAATAACAATAACAATAACAATAACAATAACAATAAAAATAACAATAACAAAAAGAGGCTGGGATGCGACCCACACTGATAACTTCCCATCCCGTCTATCGATTTGTCTTGCTTAAAAGTTTGTCTAAATGTATCAATTCTTGCCAAATTTGCGATCTATTTTTTGTAGATTTTATTTTTTTTATGAAAAAACGGACTGTTGGATTTTTACAAAAAAATTACTGAATATAAAAAACAATATTTTCTGTGAAATAAAATAAGTTTGAAGCCAATATTTTTAATTTTTGAAAAGCTATTTGAGTCGAAAATCAATTTTTACCAACTTTTATTAATTTTTTTGTTTAGGTTTTTATTTTTTGTAAAAAAACTGTCAATTCGATTTTTCTCAAAATTTGTCCTAATGTTGAAAACAATATTTCTTATAAGTTAAAATTAGTTAGAAGCCATAATCTCAAATTTTTGAAAAGATATTTAAGTCGAAAATCAATTTTTACCAACTTTTGTTAAATTTTTTTTTCGGTTTTTAACTTTTTGTAAAAAAACTGTCAATTCTATTTTTTTCAAAATTTTACTGAATGTTGAAAACAACATTTTTTGAAAGATAAAAGTAGTTTAAACCCAATATCTCAAAGTCTTGAAAAGATATTTAAGTCAAAACTCAATTTTTACCAACTTTTTTTTTTATTTTTTTTTTAGGTTATTATTTTTTGTAAAAAAACTGTCAATTCGATTTTTCTCAAAATTTTATCAGATGTCAAAAACATTATTCTTCAATGCACAAAATTGTTTTGGAAATGAAATCATATTTTAGTTGGAAAATTTTCGACGTGACAAATTTTTTTTTTCAGTTTTTTTGATTTATAAAAAAAACCGTTAATTGAATTTTTTTCCAAAAATATAATTGTTTTGTATCACGTTACAATATATAATATAAAATTTAATTCAAGTCTCTAGCGTCATTGGTTCATGAGATATTTAGGGTTAACCAAAATTTTCACCTTTTTTTTAAACTGCTATGGTAAAAAAACCACCCACGCAATTTTCTTGAGAGCCCTTTCTGCATCTTTCTGCCTTATTATCTGTATAACAAAATTTATTTGAAGTCGATATCTCTTCTGGTTCTTGAGCTATGGACGACGACAAAAACGTCGCGAACGTACGGACGTACGGACGTAAGGACGTACGGACGTACGTACACACGCACGCACAGACATCTTTCTAAAAATCTTTTATTTCGACTCTAGGGACCTTGAAACGTCGAGAAATGTCAAAATTTTCAATTTGACAAATCGGACCCATTACAATAACTTCCTATGGGAAGTTAATAACAATAACAATAACAATAACAATAACAATAACAATAACAATAACAATAACAATAACAATAACAATAACAATAACAATAACAATAACAATAACAATAACAATAACAATAACAATAACAATAACAATAACAATAACAATAACAATAACAATAACAATAACAATAACAATAACAATAACAATAACAATAACAATAACAATAACAATAACAATAACAATAACAATAACAATAACAATAACAATAACAATAACAATAACAATAACAATAACAATAACAATAACAATAACAATAACAATAACAATAACAATAACAATAACAATAACAATAACAATAACAATAACAATAACAATAACAATAACAATAACAATAACAATAACAATAACAATAACAATAACAATAACAATAACAATAACAATAACAATAACAATAACAATAACAATAACAATAACAATAACAATAACAATAACAATAACAATAACAATAACAATAACAATAACAATAACAATAACAATAACAATAACAATAACAATAACAATAACAATAACAATAACAATAACAATAACAATAACAATAACAATAACAATAACAATAACAATAACAATAACAATAACAATAACAATAACAATAACAATAACAATAACAATAACAATAACAATAACAATAACAATAACAATAACAATAACAATAACAATAACAATAACAATAACAATAACAATAACAATAACAATAACAATAACAATAACAATAACAATAACAATAACAATAACAATAACAATAACAATAACAATAACAATAACAATAACAATAACAATAACAATAACAATAACAATAACAATAACAATAACAATAACAATAACAATAACAATAACAATAACAATAACAATAACAATAACAATAACAATAACAATAACAATAACAATAACAATAACAATAACAATAACAATAACAATAACAATAACAATAACAATAACAATAACAATAACAATAACAATAACAATAACAATAACAATAACAATAACAATAACAATAACAATAACAATAACAATAACAATAACAATAACAATAACAATAACAATAACAATAATAACAATAACAATAACAATAACAATAACAATAACAATAACAATAACAATAACAATAACAATAACAATAACAATAACAATAACAATAACAATAACAATAACAATAACAATAACAATAACAATAACAATAACAATAACAATAACAATAACAATAACAATAACAATAACAATAACAATAACAATAACAATAACAATAACAATAACAATAACAATAACAATAACAATAACAATAACAATAACAATAACAATAACAATAACAATAACAATAACAATAACAATAACAATAACAATAACAATAACAATAACAATAACAATAACAATAACAATAACAATAACAATAACAATAACAATAACAATAACAATAACAATAACAATAACAATAACAATAACAATAACAATAACAATAACAATAACAATAACAATAACAATAACAATAACAATAACAATAACAATAACAATAACAATAACAATAACAATAACAATAACAATAACAATAACAATAACAATAACAATAACAATAACAATAACAATAACAATAACAATAACAATAACAATAACAATAACAATAACAATAACAATAACAATAACAATAACAATAACAATAACAATAACAATAACAATAACAATAACAATAACAATAACAATAACAATAACAATAACAATAACAATAACAATAACAATAACAATAACAATAACAATAACAATAACAATAACAATAACAATAACAATAACAATAACAATAACAATAACAATAACAATAACAATAACAATAACAATAACAATAACAATAACAATAACAATAACAATAACAATAACAATAACAATAACAATAACAATAACAATAACAATAACAATAACAATAACAATAACAATAACAATAACAATAACAATAACAATAACAATAACAATAACAATAACAATAACAATAACAATAACAATAACAATAACAATAACAATAACAATAACAATAACAATAACAATAACAATAACAATAACAATAACAATAACAATAACAATAACAATAACAATAACAATAACAATAACAATAACAATAACAATAACAATAACAATAACAATAACAATAACAATAACAATAACAATAACAATAACAATAACAATAACAATAACAATAACAATAACAATAACAATAACAATAACAATAACAATAACAATAACAATAACAATAACAATAACAATAACAATAACAATAACAATAACAATAACAATAACAATAACAATAACAATAACAATAACAATAACAATAACAATAACAATAACAATAACAATAACAATAACAATAACAATAACAATAACAATAACAATAACAATAACAATAACAATAACAATAACAATAACAATAACAATAACAATAACAATAACAATAACAATAACAATAACAATAACAATAACAATAACAATAACAATAACAATAACAATAACAATAACAATAACAATAACAATAACAATAACAATAACAATAACAATAACAATAACAATAACAATAACAATAACAATAACAATAACAATAACAATAACAATAACAATAACAATAACAATAACAATAACAATAACAATAACAATAACAATAACAATAACAATAACAATAACAATAACAATAACAATAACAATAACAATAACAATAACAATAACAATAACAATAACAATAACAATAACAATAACAATAACAATAACAATAACAATAACAATAACAATAACAATAACAATAACAATAACAATAACAATAACAATAACAATAACAATAACAATAACAATAACAATAACAATAACAATAACAATAACAATAACAATAACAATAACAATAACAATAACAATAACAATAACAATAACAATAACAATAACAATAACAATAACAATAACAATAACAATAACAATAACAATAACAATAACAATAACAATAACAATAACAATAACAATAACAATAACAATAACAATAACAATAACAATAACAATAACAATAACAATAACAATAACAATAACAATAACAATAACAATAACAATAACAATAACAATAACAATAACAATAACAATAACAATAACAATAACAATAACAATAACAATAACAATAACAATAACAATAACAATAACAATAACAATAACAATAACAATAACAATAACAATAACAATAACAATAACAATAACAATAACAATAACAATAACAATAACAATAACAATAACAATAACAATAACAATAACAATAACAATAACAATAACAATAACAATAACAATAACAATAACAATAACAATAACAATAACAATAACAATAACAATAACAATAACAATAACAATAACAATAACAATAACAATAACAATAACAATAACAATAACAATAACAATAACAATAACAATAACAATAACAATAACAATAACAATAACAATAACAATAACAATAACAATAACAATAACAATAACAATAACAATAACAATAACAATAACAATAACAATAACAATAACAATAACAATAACAATAACAATAACAATAACAATAACAATAACAATAACAATAACAATAACAATAACAATAACAATAACAATAACAATAACAATAACAATAACAATAACAATAACAATAACAATAACAATAACAATAACAATAACAATAACAATAACAATAACAATAACAATAACAATAACAATAACAATAACAATAACAATAACAATAACAATAACAATAACAATAACAATAACAATAACAATAACAATAACAATAACAATAACAATAACAATAACAATAACAATAACAATAACAATAACAATAACAATAACAATAACAATAACAATAACAATAACAATAACAATAACAATAACAATAACAATAACAATAACAATAACAATAACAATAACAATAACAATAACAATAACAATAACAATAACAATAACAATAACAATAACAATAACAATAACAATAACAATAACAATAACAATAACAATAACAATAACAATAACAATAACAATAACAATAACAATAACAATAACAATAACAATAACAATAACAATAACAATAACAATAACAATAACAATAACAATAACAATAACAATAACAATAACAATAACAATAACAATAACAATAACAATAACAATAACAATAACAATAACAATAACAATAACAATAACAATAACAATAACAATAACAATAACAATAACAATAACAATAACAATAACAATAACAATAACAATAACAATAACAATAACAATAACAATAACAATAACAATAACAATAACAATAACAATAACAATAACAATAACAATAACAATAACAATAACAATAACAATAACAATAACAATAACAATAACAATAACAATAACAATAACAATAACAATAACAATAACAATAACAATAACAATAACAATAACAATAACAATAACAATAACAATAACAATAACAATAACAATAACAATAACAATAACAATAACAATAACAATAACAATAACAATAACAATAACAATAACAATAACAATAACAATAACAATAACAATAACAATAACAATAACAATAACAATAACAATAACAATAACAATAACAATAACAATAACAATAACAATAACAATAACAATAACAATAACAATAACAATAACAATAACAATAACAATAACAATAACAATAACAATAACAATAACAATAACAATAACAATAACAATAACAATAACAATAACAATAACAATAACAATAACAATAACAATAACAATAACAATAACAATAACAATAACAATAACAATAACAATAACAATAACAATAACAATAACAATAACAATAACAATAACAATAACAATAACAATAACAATAACAATAACAATAACAATAACAATAACAATAACAATAACAATAACAATAACAATAACAATAACAATAACAATAACAATAACAATAACAATAACAATAACAATAACAATAACAATAACAATAACAATAACAATAACAATAACAATAACAATAACAATAACAATAACAATAACAATAACAATAACAATAATAACAATAACAATAACAATAACAATAACAATAACAATAACAATAACAATAACAATAACAATAACAATAACAATAACAATAACAATAACAATAACAATAACAATAACAATAACAATAACAATAACAATAACAATAACAATAACAATAACAATAACAATAACAATAACAATAACAATAACAATAACAATAACAATAACAATAACAATAACAATAACAATAACAATAACAATAACAATAACAATAACAATAACAATAACAATAACAATAACAATAACAATAACAATAACAATAACAATAACAATAACAATAACAATAACAATAACAATAACAATAACAATAACAATAACAATAACAATAACAATAACAATAACAATAACAATAACAATAACAATAACAATAACAATAACAATAACAATAACAATAACAATAACAATAACAATAACAATAACAATAACAATAACAATAACAATAACAATAACAATAACAATAACAATAACAATAACAATAACAATAACAATAACAATAACAATAACAATAACAATAACAATAACAATAACAATAACAATAACAATAACAATAACAATAACAATAACAATAACAATAACAATAACAATAACAATAACAATAACAATAACAATAACAATAACAATAACAATAACAATAACAATAACAATAACAATAACAATAACAATAACAATAACAATAACAATAACAATAACAATAACAATAACAATAACAATAACAATAACAATAACAATAACAATAACAATAACAATAACAATAACAATAACAATAACAATAACAATAACAATAACAATAACAATAACAATAACAATAACAATAACAATAACAATAACAATAACAATAACAATAACAATAACAATAACAATAACAATAACAATAACAATAACAATAACAATAACAATAACAATAACAATAACAATAACAATAACAATAACAATAACAATAACAATAACAATAACAATAACAATAACAATAACAATAACAATAACAATAACAATAACAATAACAATAACAATAACAATAACAATAACAATAACAATAACAATAACAATAACAATAACAATAACAATAACAATAACAATAACAATAACAATAACAATAACAATAACAATAACAATAACAATAACAATAACAATAACAATAACAATAACAATAACAATAACAATAACAATAACAATAACAATAACAATAACAATAACAATAACAATAACAATAACAATAACAATAACAATAACAATATCAATAACAATAACAATAACAATAACAATAACAATAACAATAACAATAACAATAACAATAACAATAACAATAACAATAACAATAACAATAACAATAACAATAACAATAACAATAACAATAACAATAACAATAACAATAACAATAACAATAACAATAACAATAACAATAACAATAACAATAACAATAACAATAACAATAACAATAACAATAACAATAACAATAACAATAACAATAACAATAACAATAACAATAACAATAACAATAACAATAACAATAACAATAACAATAACAATAACAATAACAATAACAATAACAATAACAATAACAATAACTAACAATAACAATAACAATAACAATAACAATAACAATAACAATAACAATAACAATAACAATAACAATAACAATAACAATAACAATAACAATAACAATAACAATAACAATAACAATAACAATAACAATAACAATAACAATAACAATAACAATAACAATAACAATAACAATAACAATAACAATAACAATAACAATAACAATAACAATAACAATAACAATAACAATAACAATAACAATAACAATAACAATAACAATAACAATAACAATAACAATATAACAATAACAATAACAATAACAATAACAATAACAATAACAATAACAATAACAATAACAATAACAATAACAATAACAATAACAATAACAATAACAATAACAATAAAAATAACAATAACAATAACAATAACAATAAAAATAACAATAACAATAACAATAACAATAACAATAACAATAACAATAACAATAACAATAACAATAACAATAACAATAACAATAACAATAACAATAACAATAACAATAACAATAACAATAACAATAACAATAACAATAACAATAACAATAACAATAACAATAACAATAACAATAACAATAACAATAACAATAACAATAACAATAACAATAACAATAACAATAACAATAACAATAACAATAACAATAACAATAACAATAACAATAACAATAACAATAACAATAACAATAACAATAACAATAACAATAACAATAACAATAACAATAACAATAACAATAACAATAACAATAACAATAACAATAACAATAACAATAACAATAACAATAACAATAACAATAACAATAACAATAACAATAACAATAACAATAACAATAACAATAACAATAACAATAACAATAACAATAACAATAACAATAACAATAACAATAACAATAACAATAACAATAACAATAACAATAACAATAACAATAACAATAACAATAACAATAACAATAACAATAACAATAACAATAACAATAACAATAACAATAACAATAACAATAACAATAACAATAACAATAACAATAACAATAACAATAACAATAACAATAACAATAACAATAACAATAACAATAACAATAACAATAACAATAACAATAACAATAACAATAACAATAACAATAACAATAACAATAACAATAACAATAACAATAACAATAACAATAACAATAACAATAACAATAACAATAACAATAACAATAACAATAACAATAACAATAACAATAACAATAACAATAACAATAACAATAACAATAACAATAACAATAACAATAACAATAACAATAACAATAACAATAACAATAACAATAACAATAACAATAACAATAACAATAACAATAACAATAACAATAACAATAACAATAACAATAACAATAACAATAACAATAACAATAACAATAACAATAACAATAACAATAACAATAACAATAACAATAACAATAACAATAACAATAACAATAACAATAACAATAACAATAACAATAACAATAACAATAACAATAACAATAACAATAACAATAACAATAACAATAACAATAACAATAACAATAACAATAACAATAACAATAACAATAACAATAACAATAACAATAACAATAACAATAACAATAACAATAACAATAACAATAACAATAACAATAACAATAACAATAACAATAACAATAACAATAACAATAACAATAACAATAACAATAACAATAACAATAACAATAACAATAACAATAACAATAACAATAACAATAACAATAACAATAACAATAACAATAACAATAACAATAACAATAACAATAACAATAACAATAACAATAACAATAACAATAACAATAACAATAACAATAACAATAACAATAACAATAACAATAACAATAACAATAACAATAACAATAACAATAACAATAACAATAACAATAACAATAACAATAACAATAACAATAACAATAACAATAACAATAACAATAACAATAACAATAACAATAACAATAACAATAACAATAACAATAACAATAACAATAACAATAACAATAACAATAACAATAACAATAACAATAACAATAACAATAACAATAACAATAACAATAACAATAACAATAACAATAACAATAACAATAACAATAACAATAACAATAACAATAACAATAACAATAACAATAACAATAACAATAACAATAACAATAACAATAACAATAACAATAACAATAACAATAACAATAACAATAACAATAACAATAACAATAACAATAACAATAACAATAACAATAACAATAACAATAACAATAACAATAACAATAACAATAACAATAACAATAACAATAACAATAACAATAACAATAACAATAACAATAACAATAACAATAACAATAACAATAACAATAACAATAACAATAACAATAACAATAACAATAACAATAACAATAACAATAACAATAACAATAACAATAACAATAACAATAACAATAACAATAACAATAACAATAACAATAACAATAACAATAACAATAACAATAACAATAACAATAACAATAACAATAACAATAACAATAACAATAACAATAACAATAACAATAACAATAACAATAACAATAACAATAACAATAACAATAACAATAACAATAACAATAACAATAACAATAACAATAACAATAACAATAACAATAACAATAACAATAACAATAACAATAACAATAACAATAACAATAACAATAACAATAACAATAACAATAACAATAACAATAACAATAACAATAACAATAACAATAACAATAACAATAACAATAACAATAACAATAACAATAACAATAACAATAACAATAACAATAACAATAACAATAACAATAACAATAACAATAACAATAACAATAACAATAACAATAACAATAACAATAACAATAACAATAACAATAACAATAACAATAACAATAACAATAACAATAACAATAACAATAACAATAACAATAACAATAACAATAACAATAACAATAACAATAACAATAACAATAACAATAACAATAACAATAACAATAACAATAACAATAACAATAACAATAACAATAACAATAACAATAACAATAACAATAACAATAACAATAACAATAACAATAACAATAACAATAACAATAACAATAACAATAACAATAACAATAACAATAACAATAACAATAACAATAACAATAACAATAACAATAACAATAACAATAACAATAACAATAACAATAACAATAACAATAACAATAACAATAACAATAACAATAACAATAACAATAACAATAACAATAACAATAACAATAACAATAACAATAACAATAACAATAACAATAACAATAACAATAACAATAACAATAACAATAACAATAACAATAACAATAACAATAACAATAACAATAACAATAACAATAACAATAACAATAACAATAACAATAACAATAACAATAACAATAACAATAACAATAACAATAACAATAACAATAACAATAACAATAACAATAACAATAACAATAACAATAACAATAACAATAACAATAACAATAACAATAACAATAACAATAACAATAACAATAACAATAACAATAACAATAACAATAACAATAACAATAACAATAACAATAACAATAACAATAACAATAACAATAACAATAACAATAACAATAACAATAACAATAACAATAACAATAACAATAACAATAACAATAACAATAACAATAACAATAACAATAACAATAACAATAACAATAACAATAACAATAACAATAACAATAACAATAACAATAACAATAACAATAACAATAACAATAACAATAACAATAACAATAACAATAACAATAACAATAACAATAACAATAACAATAACAATAACAATAACAATAACAATAACAATAACAATAACAATAACAATAACAATAACAATAACAATAACAATAACAATAACAATAACAATAACAATAACAATAACAATAACAATAACAATAACAATAACAATAACAATAACAATAACAATAACAATAACAATAACAATAACAATAACAATAACAATAACAATAACAATAACAATAACAATAACAATAACAATAACAATAACAATAACAATAACAATAACAATAACAATAACAATAACAATAACAATAACAATAACAATAACAATAACAATAACAATAACAATAACAATAACAATAACAATAACAATAACAATAACAATAACAATAACAATAACAATAACAATAACAATAACAATAACAATAACAATAACAATAACAATAACAATAACAATAACAATAACAATAACAATAACAATAACAATAACAATAACAATAACAATAACAATAACAATAACAATAACAATAACAATAACAATAACAATAACAATAACAATAACAATAACAATAACAATAACAATAACAATAACAATAACAATAACAATAACAATAACAATAACAATAACAATAACAATAACAATAACAATAACAATAACAATAACAATAACAATAACAATAACAATAACAATAACAATAACAATAACAATAACAATAACAATAACAATAACAATAACAATAACAATAACAATAACAATAACAATAACAATAACAATAACAATAACAATAACAATAACAATAACAATAACAATAACAATAACAATAACAATAACAATAACAATAACAATAACAATAACAATAACAATAACAATAACAATAACAATAACAATAACAATAACAATAACAATAACAATAACAATAACAATAACAATAACAATAACAATAACAATAACAATAACAATAACAATAACAATAACAATAACAATAACAATAACAATAACAATAACAATAACAATAACAATAACAATAACAATAACAATAACAATAACAATAACAATAACAATAACAATAACAATAACAATAACAATAACAATAACAATAACAATAACAATAACAATAACAATAACAATAACAATAACAATAACAATAACAATAACAATAACAATAACAATAACAATAACAATAACAATAACAATAACAATAACAATAACAATAACAATAACAATAACAATAACAATAACAATAACAATAACAATAACAATAACAATAACAATAACAATAACAATAACAATAACAATAACAATAACAATAACAATAACAATAACAATAACAATAACAATAACAATAACAATAACAATAACAATAACAATAACAATAACAATAACAATAACAATAACAATAACAATAACAATAACAATAACAATAACAATAACAATAACAATAACAATAACAATAACAATAACAATAACAATAACAATAACAATAACAATAACAATAACAATAACAATAACAATAACAATAACAATAACAATAACAATAACAATAACAATAACAATAACAATAACAATAACAATAACAATAACAATAACAATAACAATAACAATAACAATAACAATAACAATAACAATAACAATAACAATAACAATAACAATAACAATAACAATAACAATAACAATAACAATAACAATAACAATAACAATAACAATAACAATAACAATAACAATAACAATAACAATAACAATAACAATAACAATAACAATAACAATAACAATAACAATAACAATAACAATAACAATAACAATAACAATAACAATAACAATAACAATAACAATAACAATAACAATAACAATAACAATAACAATAACAATAACAATAACAATAACAATAACAATAACAATAACAATAACAATAACAATAACAATAACAATAACAATAACAATAACAATAACAATAACAATAACAATAACAATAACAATAACAATAACAATAACAATAACAATAACAATAACAATAACAATAACAATAACAATAACAATAACAATAACAATAACAATAACAATAACAATAACAATAACAATAACAATAACAATAACAATAACAATAACAATAACAATAACAATAACAATAACAATAACAATAACAATAACAATAACAATAACAATAACAATAACAATAACAATAACAATAACAATAACAATAACAATAACAATAACAATAACAATAACAATAACAATAACAATAACAATAACAATAACAATAACAATAACAATAACAATAACAATAACAATAACAATAACAATAACAATAACAATAACAATAACAATAACAATAACAATAACAATAACAATAACAATAACAATAACAATAACAATAACAATAACAATAACAATAACAATAACAATAACAATAACAATAACAATAACAATAACAATAACAATAACAATAACAATAACAATAACAATAACAATAACAATAACAATAACAATAACAATAACAATAACAATAACAATAACAATAACAATAACAATAACAATAACAATAACAATAACAATAACAATAACAATAACAATAACAATAACAATAACAATAACAATAACAATAACAATAACAATAACAATAACAATAACAATAACAATAACAATAACAATAACAATAACAATAACAATAACAATAACAATAACAATAACAATAACAATAACAATAACAATAACAATAACAATAACAATAACAATAACAATAACAATAACAATAACAATAACAATAACAATAACAATAACAATAACAATAACAATAACAATAACAATAACAATAACAATAACAATAACAATAACAATAACAATAACAATAACAATAACAATAACAATAACAATAACAATAACAATAACAATAACAATAACAATAACAATAACAATAACAATAACAATAACAATAACAATAACAATAACAATAACAATAACAATAACAATAACAATAACAATAACAATAACAATAACAATAACAATAACAATAACAATAACAATAACAATAACAATAACAATAACAATAACAATAACAATAACAATAACAATAACAATAACAATAACAATAACAATAACAATAACAATAACAATAACAATAACAATAACAATAACAATAACAATAACAATAACAATAACAATAACAATAACAATAACAATAACAATAACAATAACAATAACAATAACAATAACAATAACAATAACAATAACAATAACAATAACAATAACAATAACAATAACAATAACAATAACAATAACAATAACAATAACAATAACAATAACAATAACAATAACAATAACAATAACAATAACAATAACAATAACAATAACAATAACAATAACAATAACAATAACAATAACAATAACAATAACAATAACAATAACAATAACAATAACAATAACAATAACAATAACAATAACAATAACAATAACAATAACAATAACAATAACAATAACAATAACAATAACAATAACAATAACAATAACAATAACAATAACAATAACAATAACAATAACAATAACAATAACAATAACAATAACAATAACAATAACAATAACAATAACAATAACAATAACAATAACAATAACAATAACAATAACAATAACAATAACAATAACAATAACAATAACAATAACAATAACAATAACAATAACAATAACAATAACAATAACAATAACAATAACAATAACAATAACAATAACAATAACAATAACAATAACAATAACAATAACAATAACAATAACAATAACAATAACAATAACAATAACAATAACAATAACAATAACAATAACAATAACAATAACAATAACAATAACAATAACAATAACAATAACAATAACAATAACAATAACAATAACAATAACAATAACAATAACAATAACAATAACAATAACAATAACAATAACAATAACAATAACAATAACAATAACAATAACAATAACAATAACAATAACAATAACAATAACAATAACAATAACAATAACAATAACAATAACAATAACAATAACAATAACAATAACAATAACAATAACAATAACAATAACAATAACAATAACAATAACAATAACAATAACAATAACAATAACAATAACAATAACAATAACAATAACAATAACAATAACAATAACAATAACAATAACAATAACAATAACAATAACAATAACAATAACAATAACAATAACAATAACAATAACAATAACAATAACAATAACAATAACAATAACAATAACAATAACAATAACAATAACAATAACAATAACAATAACAATAACAATAACAATAACAATAACAATAACAATAACAATAACAATAACAATAACAATAACAATAACAATAACAATAACAATAACAATAACAATAACAATAACAATAACAATAACAATAACAATAACAATAACAATAACAATAACAATAACAATAACAATAACAATAACAATAACAATAACAATAACAATAACAATAACAATAACAATAACAATAACAATAACAATAACAATAACAATAACAATAACAATAACAATAACAATAACAATAACAATAACAATAACAATAACAATAACAATAACAATAACAATAACAATAACAATAACAATAACAATAACAATAACAATAACAATAACAATAACAATAACAATAACAATAACAATAACAATAACAATAACAATAACAATAACAATAACAATAACAATAACAATAACAATAACAATAACAATAACAATAACAATAACAATAACAATAACAATAACAATAACAATAACAATAACAATAACAATAACAATAACAATAACAATAACAATAACAATAACAATAACAATAACAATAACAATAACAATAACAATAACAATAACAATAACAATAACAATAACAATAACAATAACAATAACAATAACAATAACAATAACAATAACAATAACAATAACAATAACAATAACAATAACAATAACAATAACAATAACAATAACAATAACAATAACAATAACAATAACAATAACAATAACAATAACAATAACAATAACAATAACAATAACAATAACAATAACAATAACAATAACAATAACAATAACAATAACAATAACAATAACAATAACAATAACAATAACAATAACAATAACAATAACAATAACAATAACAATAACAATAACAATAACAATAACAATAACAATAACAATAACAATAACAATAACAATAACAATAACAATAACAATAACAATAACAATAACAATAACAATAACAATAACAATAACAATAACAATAACAATAACAATAACAATAACAATAACAATAACAATAACAATAACAATAACAATAACAATAACAATAACAATAACAATAACAATAACAATAACAATAACAATAACAATAACAATAACAATAACAATAACAATAACAATAACAATAACAATAACAATAACAATAACAATAACAATAACAATAACAATAACAATAACAATAACAATAACAATAACAATAACAATAACAATAACAATAACAATAACAATAACAATAACAATAACAATAACAATAACAATAACAATAACAATAACAATAACAATAACAATAACAATAACAATAACAATAACAATAACAATAACAATAACAATAACAATAACAATAACAATAACAATAACAATAACAATAACAATAACAATAACAATAACAATAACAATAACAATAACAATAACAATAACAATAACGATAACAATAACAATAACAATAACAATAACAATAACAATAACAATAACAATAACAATAACAATAACAATAACAATAACAATAACAATAACAATAACAATAACAATAACAATAACAATAACAATAACAATAACAATAACAATAACAATAACAATAACAATAACAATAACAATAACAATAACAATAACAATAACAATAACAATAACAATAACAATAACAATAACAATAACAATAACAATAACAATAACAATAACGATAACAATAACAATAACAATAACAATAACAATAACAATAACAATAACAATAACAATAACAATAACAATAACAATAACAATAACAATAACAATAACAATAACAATAACAATAACAATAACAATAACAATAACAATAACAATAACAATAACAATAACAATAACAATAACAATAACAATAACAATAACAATAACAATAACAATAACAATAACAATAACAATAACAATAACAATAACAATAACAATAACAATAACAATAACAATAACAATAACAATAACAATAACAATAACAATAACAATAACAATAACAATAACAATAACAATAACAATAACAATAACAATAACAATAACAATAACAATAACAATAACAATAACAATAACAATAACAATAACAATAACAATAACAATAACAATAACAATAACAATAACAATAACAATAACAATAACAATAACAATAACAATAACAATAACAATAACAATAACAATAACAATAACAATAACAATAACAATAACAATAACAATAACAATAACAATAACAATAACAATAACAATAACAATAACAATAACAATAACAATAACAATAACAATAACAATAACAATAACAATAACAATAACAATAACAATAACAATAACAATAACAATAACAATAACAATAACAATAACAATAACAATAACAATAACAATAACAATAACAATAACAATAACAATAACAATAACAATAACAATAACAATAACAATAACAATAACAATAACAATAACAATAACAATAACAATAACAATAACAATAACAATAACAATAACAATAACAATAACAATAACAATAACAATAACAATAACAATAACAATAACAATAACAATAACAATAACAATAACAATAACAATAACAATAACAATAACAATAACAATAACAATAACAATAACAATAACAATAACAATAACAATAACAATAACAATAACAATAACAATAACAATAACAATAACAATAACAATAACAATAACAATAACAATAACAATAACAATAACAATAACAATAACAATAACAATAACAATAACAATAACAATAACAATAACAATAACAATAACAATAACAATAACAATAACAATAACAATAACAATAACAATAACAATAACAATAACAATAACAATAACAATAACAATAACAATAACAATAACAATAACAATAACAATAACAATAACAATAACAATAACAATAACAATAACAATAACAATAACAATAACAATAACAATAACAATAACAATAACAATAACAATAACAATAACAATAACAATAACAATAACAATAACAATAACAATAACAATAACAATAACAATAACAATAACAATAACAATAACAATAACAATAACAATAACAATAACAATAACAATAACAATAACAATAACAATAACAATAACAATAACAATAACAATAACAATAACAATAACAATAACAATAACAATAACAATAACAATAACAATAACAATAACAATAACAATAACAATAACAATAACAATAACAATAACAATAACAATAACAATAACAATAACAATAACAATAACAATAACAATAACAATAACAATAACAATAACAATAACAATAACAATAACAATAACAATAACAATAACAATAACAATAACAATAACAATAACAATAACAATAACAATAACAATAACAATAACAATAACAATAACAATAACAATAACAATAACAATAACAATAACAATAACAATAACAATAACAATAACAATAACAATAACAATAACAATAACAATAACAATAACAATAACAATAACAATAACAATAACAATAACAATAACAATAACAATAACAATAACAATAACAATAACAATAACAATAACAATAACAATAACAATAACAATAACAATAACAATAACAATAACAATAACAATAACAATAACAATAACAATAACAAGAACAATAACAATAACAATAACAATAACAATAACAATAACAATAACAATAACAATAACAATAACAATAACAATAACAATAACAATAACAATAACAATAACAATAACAATAACAATAACAATAACAATAACAATAACAATAACAATAACAATAACAATAACAATAACAATAACAATAACAATAACAATAACAATAACAATAACAATAACAATAACAATAACAATAACAATAACAATAACAATAACAATAACAATAACAATAACAATAACAATAACAATAACAATAACAATAACAATAACAATAACAATAACAATAACAATAACAATAACAATAACAATAACAATAACAATAACAATAACAATAACAATAACAATAACAATAACAATAACAATAACAATAACAATAACAATAACAATAACAATAACAATAACAATAACAATAACAATAACAATAACAATAACAATAACAATAACAATAACAATAACAATAACAATAACAATAACAATAACAATAACAATAACAATAACAATAACAATAACAATAACAATAACAATAACAATAACAATAACAATAACAATAACAATAACAATAACAATAACAATAACAATAACAATAACAATAACAATAACAATAACAATAACAATAACAATAACAATAACAATCACAATAACAATAACAATAACAATAACAATAACAATAACAATAACAATAACAATAACAATAACAATAACAATAACAATAACAATAACAATAACAATAACAATAACAATAACAATAACAATAACAATAACAATAACAATAACAATAACAATAACAATAACAATAACAATAACAATAACAATAACAATAACAATAACAATAACAATAACAATAACAATAACAATAACAATAACAATAACAATAACAATAACAATAACAATAACAATAACAATAACAATAACAATAACAATAACAATAACAATAACAATAACAATAACAATAACAATAACAATAACAATAACAATAACAATAACAATAACAATAACAATAACAATAACAATAACAATAACAATAACAATAACAATAACAATAACAATAACAATAACAATAACAATAACAATAACAATAACAATAACAATAACAATAACAATAACAATAACAATAACAATAACAATAACAATAACAATAACAATAACAATAACAATAACAATAACAATAACAATAACAATAACAATAACAATAACAATAACAATAACAATAACAATAACAATAACAATAACAATAACAATAACAATAACAATAACAATAACAATAACAATAACAATAACAATAACAATAACAATAACAATAACAATAACAATAACAATAACAATAACAATAACAATAACAATAACAATAACAATAACAATAACAATAACAATAACAATAACAATAACAATAACAATAACAATAACAATAACAATAACAATAACAATAACAATAACAATAACAATAACAATAACAATAACAATAACAATAACAATAACAATAACAATAACAATAACACTAACAATAACAATAACAATAACAATAACAATAACAATAACAATAACAATAACAATAACAATAACAATAACAATAACAACAATAACAATAATTATAACTTACTTTAAGAAAGTAACTCTATTTAAAACATAATAAAGCAATATGTTCTCATATATGTATGTTTTTTTAAATAAATATCTAATTTTTATGTTTTAAAGGGTATTTTTTAACAAAAACCGAAACATATCACTACACTGTGTTGTCAGCGTCCAATATTTTGCTGTCGATGTCTCTATAG
This sequence comes from Eupeodes latifasciatus, assembly GCA_920104205.1. NCBI lineage: Eukaryota > Metazoa > Arthropoda > Insecta > Diptera > Syrphidae > Eupeodes > Eupeodes latifasciatus. The sequence continues at coordinate 38,510,982 of OV049927.1, forward strand.
TGCAATAGAACGTCTTTTTTTTACTTTGTTTAGTAAAAAATGTTTATATACGTGAAAAGGTATATGGAAACAGAATTGATTACCTTGAAATATTCAAACAAGTCCAACAACGTGTCAAAAAAAACAGAAAAAATAGTCATTGCGAAAAAAAAGCGAAAACTAGGGCCAAACATAAAAAAGCCTACAATCTGTAATAAAATTTGTTATAATGAGAAGCTGACGAATAGCTTGCTCTGTGTACCTACAATCTCCATATAAATAATTTATAGTAAATTCAGTTTTCTTTCAACAGCAAACAACGACAAAGAAACAAAATGTTTGTTATTTTTTCTTCAAATGTTTATAAATTGAATGAAAAAAAAAAACTAAAGTTTGAAAGTCAAGGGGTTACTTACGGCATTTTTTTGTATGACAACTTACCTTTTAATCTCTAGACATGAGGAATTTGCAATTAGATGTTTTAAGTCAACTTTCTGGTTTAATGTATTTAAGATTTTTGTTAAATTATTTCTGTAATAAGTAGGTATTAAGTTATTGTGCAAACAAAAAATATGTTTTGGACGATTAACTCATTCGCAGATATTCCAATATTTCACAACAATATCTGAAGATGTTTCTTTTTTTTTTTATGTGTGGTGTCCACCCACGAGATTATGTTTAATAAATCGATTTCCGACACACGAAAAAAAAAACAACAAAAACTCTTGTCACATTGGAATGATTCTAACACACCACAAGTTCAATTTTACTCCAAAGAGGTTTGAATATAAAAAAGTTTTTTTTCTTTTAATTTACTGAGGTAGTAGTTAAAGTTTAAACAAAACCAAAAGCACTTAACAAAGGCAAAACGGAAAACTCAAAATTTCAATTTAAGAAACAAAAAATAAAGCCAACAAAACTAAAACAAAAAAATAAGAAAGTAAGATGTCTGGCTGATTGTTCTTATTCTGATAATAAGGTTTCGCTGCACGAATGACACACACTCTGTTGTCTGTTCACCAGCACCACTCATCCTCCTATGAAATCCCATACGACGACTAAAAAAGTACTCAAAGAGCTTCGCGATAGAAACACAAACTGTGCGAAACAGCGAAAGTGAACTTAAATGACAGTTTGTTTTTATGTTAAAATGGTGTCCCCTTGCCGCTTAGACCTAAAGCCCCTTATTGTATGGGTTGCCAAAGTGTCTAATTTTTTTTCTTAGTAGTACTTGGAGAATACTTATAAAGAATAATTTAAATATTTGTAGACCAGGAGTCTAACTGATGGTGTATAGTGCAAGGCAGCGGCCGTTGGGAATCACACTTCTTTCCAAAAAATCATAGACATAAGCTTACAAAATATTTACTTAGTAAATAAAGTCGAACCCCCCGAAGTAAAGTAAGTCGATTGCTTTAGTGGCATTAGGCTATATTCAATCGCTATGTTAGCAAATATACCTACGAGTACATACATACATATGTGATGAATAAATCCAGTTTTACACTGATGCAATTTTGAATCAGAGAGATTCAACAATAATTCAACACCAAATCTACAAAAGCTGATAATATTCACATATAAATATTAAAGTACTTCATAATTATTTTAAATCAGTGTGTTTGGGTTTTTTCAAATTTTATTATACACACATATACGAAGGAATGAAACACACATATTTTTTTCAAGAAAATATTATTTAAGACTTCATCATCACGCAGAAACGTTCACTAGATACCGGATTAATTTTTTAATAACATAACCACAAAAACTATAAAGCAACTTTAAAATAGTGCAATAATAATTAAATTAGCTCAAATTTAACGTTAGAACAATAATTGTTCCCTTAAGTAAACTTAACAAGGTATAAGGACTAGGGATTAAATTAGAATAATGAGAATATTTTTCTAGTTTTGTTTTCTAATTTAAAATACTTAAGAATCATGACTGGTATTATTATTTATGAATCTTCATAGTCCTTGTTGTACCATGTTGGTTCAAATACAATAATTTTCGACCGTTTTCTGACTTAAGATGGTTATTTTTAATCAATTTTTTCGGTAAAGAGAAGGGGTAAATAATTAATGAGTAAAAAACTTTTCACCCGTAGGGAGGTCATCCCCACATCTGGACATTACTTTTATTTAATTAAAACAAAAAAAATATCCGTACACCTTGCAAAATAAGAATGTACTGGATAATTTTGGCTTTAGTTTTTATTTAAAACCCACCAAACACTTTAATAAAACTTACTAGAGTTTATATTATTTTACTAAAACCAAATCTTTTTTTAATCCCAATTGTTTTAACGCACAGACTTATATCTACATAGGTTAGGAACATGAACTTAGGGTGAAATGGTCTCATATTTTATCATAATATTGTCATCCGTCGGGTTTTTTACATATGTAAATATTCAACTGTTAATTTTTTTTTTACTGATTCTTATGTAAGTTATAATATGTTGATACATGAAACTCTCATTTAGAAATGTGTTTAGTTAGAGCTAGATTTGTAAGTTGCGTTTTATTAATGTTTAGCTATTTTTGAAACAAATGTTATTGTAACTGCGTTTCATAAGAGCGACAACCCTGACAAACACACCCCATTTAAGAATGCTGTGGTGCTATAAACACAAAACACAGACATTCGTTTCCATGTTCAGGGCTTTTCATCCACTATTTAAATTGTTCACTTTGAGCAAAATGATAGCGAAAGCGATGATAAGAGATCGCCATACAATTGAACAAAAGTAATAAGCAAGCATTTCTATTAATTGCTGAAATGAAAATATTGAAGTTTTGGATATCGCACAATTAAAATAAAAAAATAAATTAAAAATATAATAAATTAAGAAGATGTAAATTATGTACGATGTACTCCTAAGAACATGCGATATGAATTAAAAGTTTAAGAAATAAAGGCTTTGCAAACAGTCAGCAGGGAAGAACAAAATAAAAATTGTTCGATACTATTATTTTAAAATGTCAAAAGCAAAATATTGACTAAAATTATATGTTTTTCAAAATTGTATTAAAACTGTAGTTAAAAACCTTTAGGATGGTACCTACATGAAAGTTATCAAATTCTGTTAGGCCATAACCTGACCTTTCACCATATTCAGTTTAGAATAGTATACTTGTGGGACAACCTGTATAAAAATTATATTATTTTACTAAAATCAAATCTTTTTTCAATCCCAATTGTTTTAACGCACAGACTTACATATATCTACGTGAGTTAGGAACATGAACTTAGGGTGAAATGGTCTTCTATTTTATCATAATATTCGTCATCCGTTGGGTTTTTCAGTAGGAATGTTATGCTTTGTTTTTAAATAAGTTGCAAGCAATTTGAAACGCACATGTCTTATAGCTCTAAAACTTATTGCATGTTCACCACGAACGACGTTAACAGCAGTGGTTAGTTGAACTCAATTTTCAATGACTTGACAATTTCGAAGCATAAGCTAACAAAAAGAATGTAACCATTTTGTTATCAAGTGCATACGTATGTATGCTCTTCTCAATCTAAATCAATGATCAAATATTAATTTATACCAGAGTACTTCTTTCTAAAAAGATCTGGTTACTAAATTAATGGACTAAAATTTAAATCTATATTCCTTAAGAAGCTGATGGAGAAACATTTATAAAGTAGTAGAAAATTTCATAATAATAATTATTTAAACGCACAGCCATATTTGAGATTTGATCTCACAAATAAAGATAATACAACCTTAAAAACGTAGTTATTCTAAAAGTCACCCAAAATTTGCTTTAAACTACATAAGATTTTTTTATATAGTTATATCTAAAAAAATGTGAACTATTTTTTAATGTTAATCTCATTACTTGAAGGCTTATTTTTTTGTATTATATTGCTAAACACTCAAATAAATTAAGTAGTGAAAATCTAGTTTTAGAAAACATAGTTAAGGTAGGATTGTGCTAGATTTATAAAAAAAAGTCGATATTTTTCTTACGATCGTTTTGTGAACTGCATAACTTGCTCGTTTTTACATTTTGAGTTTATTTTAATCGTTTTTGAAAGGTGCTAGTGATAGCTTGGCTGACAAGTAAGCTTTACCAGGGTAGCATTTCACTAAAAATGGCATATTATTTAAAAACATACTAATATTTTGAAATCGCTAATTGGACATAAATAGATTAATCATCACTTCAAGTGATGGTGAAGAATTTTTAGAGGAATTCAAACTTAAGAATATAATAATTAAAAATTGAAAACATACCTTAAGCTAGTGCACTTGACGTTTTACATAACTTAATCAAACACAACATCAAAATTAAGAAGGATATAACTGTCAGCCAACAATTAATTGACTCTCGGAAATTTTGTATTTCCAAATCAGCCTTTAAGTACGAGTAAAAAGAAAATATGACTAGTATTTCAGCGGATCGATTGAATAAAAATAAAAAAAGGTATGAATCAATTGAAGCTCCAAATGGAACAGCAGCATCTAATGGAGTTTGCACCAGTTCAATTTAAATGTTAACTGTTTTGAAATTAATGAGTAGGTCAGACAGATGCTCTTATGCTTAATTGAGATTATATTCAGAATATGTATATTTTAGATTTCGCTATACTAAGAGCTTTTTGACTATTCAAAACTTTCCTCTCTTTTGTAAGCTTTCACAGCGCCGCCGAGGTAGATTTTCCAGGGTTGGAATCGGGTAAGTGGATTTGCAATAAAATGACACACTTAACCATTTTTACATGAGCATGGTGATTATGACCACGTCATAGCTAAATATTGCAACAAAATTTGACAATTTTTTAGCGAAATAGTCACCAAAATAGTCAACACAAATTTGACATTCATGTTGCAATTCGAAAAAAGATATCCGAGGCTTACAAAAATACACTACACTATACTCATTTAATTTCATTTAAACCAATATTTTTGTTCTCTGCAGAACCTACGGATTTCTTAAGATATGAAGTCAAACGACTTTATTTGATTTGATATCTTATTGAAGCCATCTATGAAAATAACCCTGTGAATAACTGTTTTTATGTTATTCATTTTCATTGCAAAATGTTCAATAGAAATAAGTTAAGTTTAATATTATTTTGTATTGGTCCACTTAAGTGAGCCAGTAGTCCATGTTAAAAAATAATGCACTTCTTCGTGCAAACAGTGCGGTTTTGCAAACCCCTCCTTGAGCACATAATAGGATTTGGGTGTCCTGCGAGGTTAAATGAATGAAAAGTTTTTATTCAGAGTTATAAAATGGACCCAACCTCCCAAATTCTGTAGTATGCCCAAGAATTTGGGTTGAAGTATGAGTACATCGTAATGCAATGTTTGACTAAGCTAAACCCTCTCCTAAAAAAAACTAAAAACTTATGTCCCGCTTTCTTCTGAACTTTCCCCATTCACAATGCATTTATGGATTTTCAACCGACTCAAATGAGCCAATGGTCAAAATATCCTACGGGAAATAATAAATTCTTATTGCAATGACAAGACGAAATCGCAAACGAACATTTTTGTTCTTCTTATCGTTCTGAACCCGGAAGCTTCCGCGAACACAGATATTTTTCAGTCTGTTTCGTTTACCATATCATTATAACAAAAGAGGCTGGGTGTAACCCTTACTGACAACTTCCCATCCACGCCCGTTTGTCGATTTGTCTTAGAGCCCCCGCAGACTGCAGACTATTTATCGGCCGATAGTTTGGTCGGCTTCTTAATCAGTGTGGAGAGGAATGCATATGCGCACACAGCGATTCAGTATCGGCCGATAAAAAAGTTTGATGGGCTACCCGATTACATTCAAACTAATCTGTCGGCCAACTAATGGCCGACTTTTTAATCAAATCAGTATTGGCGCATACACGCCTGCGCATACATGGCGATTGTTTAGTCGGCCGATAGTTCAGTTCGCTCTGTGATTTGGCGTCGTGTGCTTGTATTTTGAATATAGCGTATATGAGAATAATATGAGAATAGTCGGCCGACTGTTGGATAGTCTGCGCCCTGTTCACCAACCAAACTGTTTAGTTGGCTCGGTGTGCGCACTTTCAGCCCAACCCGACCAAACTATCGGCCGATAAAAAGTCTGCAGTCTGCGGGGGCTCTAAAAGTTCAACGTCTGTTTGTCCGTCGTGGCCCCTTTAGCCCAAATCATTGTGTCGATTGACTTTAAATTCGGAAATTAAAATTTTGAGCCCATTTTCGGTAGGCGTTTTTTTCATTAACAGGAAAATGACAGTACTCCAGATACAAATTTTTGGTGAAAAATCGAAAATTCGAATTTTCTCAAAAACAAACTGATAGTTTTTTTTTGTATTATCGCAAAAATGTATGTTACAATTTGGCATCTTTCAATATAAAAAAAATATTTTTGTGTTGCTCCAGAAGGGAACCTTTATTTTGTTTTTAAGTTTTCTTAAGAACTTATCAACCAATTACTATAATTTTTTTCTGGACAAGCTCTTATACTGCCTCACTAATATCCGCGTTTTATTATCACCATGATCTGATCCGGATCAGATCATGATAATAAAACAGCATTGGATCATCATATTTTTTGTTATTTAAAGTTTGGTAGCAGTGTCAAATTCGTTCTTTCAAAAGTGACATTACGAAGCAAAAAAAAAAACAAACACATACTAAAAATGGAAGCTCCACAACTTTTGAAAATGTTTCTGCAAATCACCATTGCACTCTCAAACTCAAATCATCACATGTAGTCCAGATTCTTTTTGACCTTTTAATAAATGTGACACTTAAATAATTTAATTTAGAGATTACTTACAATTTATTTGAACATCTTTTCTCCCATTTTGTGCTGCAGATTTCTCGATTTATTTATATTTTTTGACATTTAAAGCAGGGTTGCCCAAAGAACATTTTGTTCAATGATTTTTTTTTGTTCCTTTTTTGGGGAAAATAATACCCATAAATTATGTCAAATATAATGTTTTTTTGACTTAATTATTTTAATTTCACCAATTAATATCTAGTTTTGTTAAAATATCTAATTATTTCATGGATTATATACCAAATAAATAAATATAAAGCTTCTCGCTTTCTATTTAAAAAATATTTTATTTCAGTCAAATGGAAATGTTTATATGGCAATACAGGTTTTTTTTAATTTGTTTGCAATGATACCAACATTTACATGTGAAATAACAATGATAAAGCGCTCCTTGTTGTGAAAAAAAGAATTAAATTTTGGTTCTCAAATTGAGATCCAAACACAAAGCAGGATCTTGTGTTGTTGTTGTAATGCATGTAAATTCAAGATCCGGATCAGATCATGGTGATAATAAAACGCGGCTAATATTTCATAAACAAAAATGTCATTGTATTTATTTTTGATTAAAAAAATATTAATATTTTTTTTCCGAAATTCGATGTTTTTAAAATGGGTCATCATTTTTTTACGAAATTGAAATTTAAAACGTATATTAATAAGCTCTAAATAACCACATAGAAAAAATATTTGTAAGAAAAAATTTAAAAATTGTATGTATACAATATTAATTTAAAAAAAAAACCGCTCTAACGATCTTTAAATAAATTTTTTTTTTAAATTAACATTTTTTGAGAAATCATACATTTTAAATCTTAAAATACAGGAAATATTTTTAAAACAGATTTTTTGGATACATGAGCAAGTTCGTACGGCCCAGTCGTGCATTTTATTTGCTTTTTTGGTTGCATTTTCTCCAAACAATGCTGTTTACCTATAACTCTGTAGCGATTTTTTTAATTTGTGGGAAATTTTCTTCTTTTTCTGTAACAAAAAACTAAAATTAAGTTGTTATTTACCAGTAACTAACGTTTTAAAATTTGTAACATTTCGTTTCAAAATTTGTTCAGCTGGGATAGAATATTTTACAGGCGAAAGTTCCGTGTAATTTCTCTTACACATTCTTTTTTAAATGATATAAAATGTCCTTTCACAAAGCCAAAGAGTGATAATATTTTAATAACAAACAAACATTTAAAGGATTCGCATCAACTATAGAATTAATAGTTAAATAAAATAAATAAATAAATAAATTAGGTGGCGCAACAGTCCGTTGAGAACTAGGCCCTAGTGACTTACAACTCTCAACCATTCCTGTGTGCGAGTAATTGCAGGGATGGAGGGGACCTACAGTTTATATGCCGAATCCGAACGTCTAATTTAAGAAAGCACTTTTTCATGAAAAGAATTACTCTTGGAGAATTTGTCAATTCCTCGCAAGAAGCAGTACCCGTGAATAAAACTTTAGGTGGCACAGGCAGGGATAGAACCCAAGACCTCTTTCATGACAATCCAACGTACTAACCATCATGCCACGGGTACTACAGAATTAATAGTTATGTTACTTTAATGAAATATTTGTCTTATTGGAAGCAATTCAGGATTCCAATAATTTCATTAATTGGAATCGAAAATGTTGTATGTTAGACTTGGTCTTTACTGATGAAATGTACTTGAAACTGCTTATAATATTTCCCATTCCTTTACTTTTTTATCATGTGTCAAAGAATCGAAAAACTATCCTAATAATTTCTTATTTGTTTTCTCTTATCAATGAGGCAGCAAATATTTTGTTCTGTAGTGTCTCAAATGACGTTGGCCGACGCGACGCACAGTTACCAGCAACAACCGCAAATAGAAACATTCATCATTCTTTGGATGAACTCTATACATACGACCAAGAGCATCAGTAGAACGGACATCCGGATACCCAGGAACCGCATCACCTTGCTTTCGTCTTCGAAAATTCCATAGAGGAAATATATTATCTAGAGTCCCGACCGGAACCCGTCCTACCTGAAACACCCTCAAATTTTATTCGAGGTGAACTCTCTCAAATTCCGTATCGGTGAATACATGTGAGTGGTGGAAAAAAGGCAAAAAAGAATCTCGTAAACAAAAGAATATTTATAATGCTTTGTTTCAGCTATGGATTGCTCCAATAATATACTTTACTACCAACTCAAGAAGATGTACATAAAAATAAAAATCGACTTTATCAGCATCTCCTTAGTGTTTTCATTTCGGGTGCTACCGATTACAAACCATGATACAGAAAGCAATTTCTTTTAAGAAATTTGGAAGGTTTGCTCAAAACAAGGGCGCTAGAGTAGGAATAGGCGCACTAGTGGAGCGACCGTTACAAAGTTGAGAATTTGAATATTTGAAATTTGAAAAAAGGTCAATGTAAGAGATGGGATCGTGTCTTGTATAAATAAATGAATAGGTGCAGTAGTGGAGCGAGCGTTACACAGTTGAGAATTTGAATATTTGAAATTTGAAAAAAGGTCAATGTAAGAGATGGGATCGTGTCTTGTATAAATAAATGATTTTATATGTAAGTCACAAAACCCAATGTACGATGTTGTTTATGGTTGTTTGTAACGATGCGACACACGGTGTCGTCTTTTGATAGGTATTGCATTGATGTACCTAAATAAGAATATTCTTATTGACGGATAAACCAACAGAGGATTCTGAATATAAAACTGCTATGTTAGATTTGTTTAAAAAAGGAAAATGGAAAGGGTCAAGATACAGGTAAAGGAATGTTTGATTGTTTGTAAAAAAGGGGCAAATTATGATGGCGATTGAAAGTGGTTTCTAGTAAATTTTATTGTTGACGATGTGAGTCACGAGACCTAATTAACGAAATAATTTATGACTGCAAAGGATCGACGTCGCCTCCTATTTGATAGGTATTGTATTGTATTGATGAACAAAATAATCAAATATTGATATCTACGGATAAATCAACAGAGGATTCTGAATACTAAATTGGTAGTGGAATGCTATATTTGTTTGAGGGGAAAAGTCAGGTCAAATAAATGCACTGAGTGCCAGGAGTGGTAATTCTTCGATTTTTTTAAGTTTCATATTAGGGGAAATGACCAAAATATTCGTCAGTCCATACTATAAAAGCAATAGTTGCCTGAGTTTTTGATTCAGTTTTAGTTCTTCAGTGAAAACGCACATTCAATATGTCAAACTTTTTAAAAAAAATGAAATCTGCAGTGAGTGTACGCAAGGAGGAGCCGACAAGTTCAACCAGGAAACCACTTCTCTCTCTATCTAAATTGGTTCAGAAGAGGAAGTTTCCCATTACTTCTGCCAAAAGGATAGCAACCAAGTTTGGCCAACAAATTTTGGTCGAGTTAGACGAATATGTGGTATGCTTAAATTGTTCTTACTATTTTCTTTAAAAAATTATAATAAACTTTTATTTTTAGGTATTCCTACCAAAAAGGTGTAATGCCCAAATGGAAGAGGAGGACATCAAGGAGCTACACACGCTCTGTCTGGAAGTCGTGGAGCCTTTCGATCGCTCCTTTGTGATCGATTTCCACGAGAAGGAGCAACCAGCACAGGTGCAACAAACTTATCAACATCAGTTGCATCAACAACAACAGCAACACCAACAGCAGGAGCAACACAAACAGCAGGAACAACAACATCTACAAGGAATACAAGAACAACATCAACAGCAGCAACATGAACAGCAGCAACATGAACAACAGCAACATCAACAAGAACAGCAACAACACCAACAGAAGCTCCGAAGAGGGAGGAAGCAAAAAAATGAAATTTTAATTGAAGAGGTAGAACATATTTTGCCTACACTCTTCCTAAATACACAAAATGAATTAATTAATTCACAAAAACACTATTTTAAATAAAATAAAAATTTAAAAAAAAATTAATTTTTTCCTGTGTTGTTATTTTTAATTTCAGCGAATTCAAGTTTTGGCAGATATTAACACAAAAATTAAACGGTTCAACTTAAATGGCCGGAAAATAGATTTTAAAATCAACCCTATTCCAAGGCATGAAGAACCAACTTCATGGATAAGAAAGGCCATTGAAGACATGGTACGATTTGCCGTGGAAGGTCTAAAGGAATCCGACAAGGTGGGGATAACATTTTCGGGAAAAAGTTTTTCTCATGAGCGAGGTAGTGGATGGATTAATTACAAAACCTGTTCAGAGCTCAGCATGGATGATGTTTGGGAGATGATTTCCAAAATATTCCAGAGTAATTCTGATGGCATAAGCACTGATGATTTTACTTTATCCATAACATCAGTTGAAATGCCAGCTGGAGAAGGAAGAAAACCTACCTCCATGTTCAATTCGTTTAACGAAGAATGTGCCAATCGCAGAGGAATTATTTGTGTAAAAAACACAGATAAATTATGCTTGCCTCGAGCTCTGGTGGTAGCAAAGGCATACACGGACAAGGAATACAATTTTGATAGTATACGAAAAGATATAGGCAATATCCAAACTGAGAGAGCGCTGAAACTTCTGAACGATACTGGAATCCAAATACCCAAATACCACCAGGAGGTTGTGGAATTGATGAGTTGAAATTATTTCAAACTCATTTAAGAAACTATAAAATTACTGTTTACGAGCACAGAACAAAAGGCCGTAAATTAATTTACGAAGGAGTTTCAAATGACAGAAACAATAAAAAAAATATATTTATTATATTATAATAATCATTTTAATGTCATTAAATCTTTAACTGCCGCATTTTGCTGTTCTTTCTACTGTGAAATTTGCCATGTACCTTACAATACAAAGAGTAAACATTATGGATGTCTTGCATTTTGTTCGCAATGTCAGAGTTCTCCAATATGTAAGGAAACTCAGAAACAAATTTTATGCCCGACTGTAATCGAAATTTTAAAGGAACAGGATGCTATGACAACCACAAAACGAGCGGCTCGTCAGGAAAACAGTCTATCTGTGAGCAAATAAAAAGATGTCTTGGTTGTTTAAAATCCTATGGAGGAAGTCGACAACATATTTGTGGAGAGTTCTTTTGCAAGAACTGTAAAGTACATGTTCCTGAAGACCATAAGTGTTTTATTATACCTAATACGAGAAAACCTGATTTGAAAAATGTCTTGTATGTATTTTATGATCTAGAAAGTCGCCAAGAAAAAGTAATTGGAGACAAAATTTGGAATGACGGAGATGAAGCAACAACAACAAACAAAGCTTTTATAACAAAACATGAACCAAATTTATGCGTCTTTCAAAACAAATGTAGTCATTGCGTGGAGCATCCTGATTTGCATTTCTGTAAATATTGTAAATTGTCATTGAACGTTCTACAAGGAGAAGACGTTGTACCTAAATTTGTTCAATATATACTTGAAATTCGAAAAAAATTTAAAAATGTGGTTGTGATTGCCCACAATGGTCAAGCCTATGACCATCAGTTCATTTTAAACCATGTCTTAGAGAAAACAGTACTAAGCCCTGAATTGATTATGCGAGGAACAAAGATAATATTGATGTTAATAGGAAATGTAAAATTTATCGACTCAATAAACTACTTTCCTATGGCCTTATCAAAGCTCCCAAAGGCATTCGACTTGCCACCTGTTTTAAAGAAAGGTTACTTTCCATACCTCTTCAACACTATTGAAAATGAAGAATACAAAGGAACATTGCCAGCAATAGAATATTACAATGCTAATTCTATGAGGTCGGAAGAGCGTAATACTTTCTTAAAATGGCATTCAGAACATCAAAATGATACTTTTGAAATGAAGCAAGAACTTATAGAATACTGCAAGAGTGATGTCAAAATTTTGACGGGGGCTTGCTTGCAATTTAGAAAATTATTTCTTACCCAATGTAACGTTGAACCATTTTTAGAATCGGTAACGATTGCTTCAGCTTGCAATCTTTTATATAGACGTAACTTTCTTAAGCCAAACACCATCGGGTTAATACCTAAAAAAGGATACAGATGCATTGACAACCAGTCAACAGAAGCTATCAAGTGGATGATTTGGGAAGAACAGCAAAGGAACATAACTATCCAACATTCGTATAGAGGCAAAGAGGTAGTTATACACGGTGTAAAAGTTGATGGTTTTTGTCACCAGGGTTCCGATCTATGCTAAATACCGTTATTATTTTTGGCTTCTAGACCCTGCTTAGCAAACTTTAGTTACCGGTATTATTTTGGGTTCTGGACCATGCTTAGCAAACGCTAGAACGTAAAAACGTAAAATTCGCGTTCGCGTTAGAACGTAAAAAAACGTAAAATTCACGTTAAAACGTAAAATTCACGTTCATATTAGAACGTAAAAACGTAAAATTCACGTTAAAACGCAAAAAAAACAAACGTAAAATTAACGTTCATGTTAGAACGTAAAAACGTAGAATTCACGTTCACGTTCACGGTAATACGCAAAATTCACGTTCGGAACGCAAAAATCACCATAGAAAACTGAACAAAATCATGAACAGAACATGATGTTTGGCTATACCTTTATCTATTGCTTTGCTAGCATCATGTCAATAATATTACTAAACCCTGGCCCTTATCATTAAAATCCTGAAAAATGGTCCAGGGGTTATTTTTATTGCGGAATACAAATGTATGTCAATAAGGTCAACACATTATTTTATCTATAGGGACGGATGCCGACAATTAAAATATGTATTCATGATGATCGCAATACATAAATTTATTCTACTGCTTCCTTATTTACACCGATGATACCCCAAGTGTCAACAATATAAATTTATGATAAGGGTAGCCACATGAATGAATGCGGTGAAAAACTCTATTGATCTACTATTAGCAATCAATATGTTATAAGCATGCATTATCACCCCAATACTTCTTTTCATTAGTTAATTTTCACCCCAAAGAAACCTTTTGCAATGTGTAATACAACATTTAGGATCATATCCTGTATATGAATACTTTCCTACCCTTAATAGCAAATGAATAAACATACAAATTTTATGATATTCCTATATTATTTTGAAGTGGTGATGTAAATTAGATGGAATGAGCAAATCTTGAATAATAACACATGCTTCTTTTTTTTTAATAATATTATATTTTATTTATATATTTTCTGGTTTTATTTTTAGGTTTACATTGATAAATTACAATATAATAATAATCCTTAGAAAATTCTGTTAACAACTTGATCAAGTGGATTGTATTCAATAATCCGATCATGAAGCATGAGGCAATAAGCTGAAGTATTTGCAGGAATGATTTTTGATGTTCTCATCTCCAAGCGTATATCGATAGGTCCTGTTTTCAAAGTCTCATTTTGATGTCTGCAGTCTATAACAAAAATTGGAGCATGGGATTTAAATAGATCCCAAGAAAGCAAAGGTTCAGTGTAGGTTTTATTGTAGTAAGTTCTTTGAAAATCCGTATACATTTTATAGAACAGGCTATATCTATTTCTTTCGAAAGAAATATTAAGATCTTCATGAGGATAGACATCAGAGTTTAGATACACTTTTAAGTCTGTTAGATTACAATGATCAAACGTTGTAGGATCAGCAGCTAGATTTTTATTTTTCCCAGTTTGTAGTGCAAATACAATGTATCGAGGTTTTTCTATTTGCGTTGTTGTTTTAACGTTCCAGATGTGATGGTCAGAGCTTGATAACATGGGATACTCATAGAGACCCCAGTTTCGGAAAGCAATTTTCATAAAACTATTTGCATTTATAGATTTATATAGATTTAATTTCATCGAATCTGATAAAGTCACGTGTGGTACTCTCCACTGTACCTTATGTAGTTTTACTTGTACATTTTCATCAGTTGGGGAGATTATAGCGTTTTCATCCATCCTAGAACGTGTGAGAATAAGATCATGACGAGCATTGGGAATAATTTTCTTATAATCTTCAGCGAAACCCAAAAGTTTATTCAATGGAATACAGTAGTTAAAATGAAATGGTTTCAAATTAATAGGCGAATCAGGAGACCATGATGCATTTAAAAGCATATCACTCTCATTTTTTGTCAACGATAAATAGTTTTTGATTGTTGTTGTAATCCCCACATTTCGATTGTAATCAATTTCCTTTCCATTCAGCTCATAACGTATTTCGTCGAAGAGAAAAGCCATTGCATTGTTTACAAGACTTGTGCTGACTATTTCTTTTCCATCTGTCCTCGATAGTGACCCTTCAACATATAGAAAACTTTCCGAAGGAAGAACATTAAGATTTTGGTGTTGTATGCAAATCTGAACGATGTCATTTTTTTCAAAATTGTTTTGATATGGTGAGTAAGTATGATATTCATATTTAGAAACACTTTCATAGATTTCGGGCTCTTGGAAAATGTTTAACATATTGTTATATTTTGTTTTTGATTTTCAATATTTTATGATATACCCCAATGAGAGTAAAAAATCCTGATTATGTTTTGTAAGATTATGTGTTACCGCGGCTGAGTTCGAAGCTTGATTGAGTAATGAATTATTTTCGGCGTTGTTTTTATATGGGATTGTGGTAATTATATTTTCATATACAATCATGGCTGCGGTTGTAAATGTAATCGAGCCGTTAATGTCTCTCCTCTAAAATTTATAACTTTTCCGTCTTGATCTAGAAACTTTAAACACAACGATGTTATTCGTCTGACGTTCACGGGTAAATAAATGACATTTTTCGGAACTTCAATGATTTTATAGCCTGGACTCACTTTAACAGCAAATTCATGTAAAATATGAGCAGGTTGATTGTTAATATATGTACGTTCCATCTATAATATTACATTCAATGCGTATGGCATTAACTCTATTTATATCGACGAAGAGATCTGATTCATATTGCCTATTTGCCTTCAGCAGCTTCTTACGAAATCCTAAAAGAGATCCAATTGAATTCGGTTTAGAGAAGTCAATATCTTCCGAGCTAAAAATTTCACATTTTAGAGTGTTTATATTAGCCTTGATTTTAAATTCACTTTTTTTTTAATTTTTTTTTTGTTAATATCATTAAGTTTTGTTTGTATTAAATTATTTATATCTTCTATCTCATATGAACCAATAGGAAGCGAGATAACTTTATCGCCCACATGTATTAAATTATTAAACTCATCTACATTTGGTATAGAGTTATATGTTTGAAAATCTATAAGCCCGCAAACATAATTAGATTTCAGTACAATTGGTGGAAAATATTCTGCATTGAGACTTGATTCATTACCACTTAATGTTAATGTTAGCGACATCCTGGTTAAAAGAAAAATGAGACAGTTTTGATGTGTTCACATGGTTTTATTCATTTTTTATTTAAACTTTTGAAAACATTACAACATTGGTCTAATAAAAATCTTAAGCATAAATGTCCACATATAAATGTATCAAAATCTTGTTCTCGAATATAATTATAATTTATTTGATTCCCAAGATAGTCTATTACTTTAGTTGGTGGTCTTAAATTACCAAAACTATCAAAATACTTTATAATATTATATTTTGTATTTCTAATATATGCTACCCAATGAGTACCCATACCAGCTTCACTATCCAAATTTATAACGCCACACTCTTGATACATAGAGGTTTTTGGTAATGAGTCTCGCATAAAAACTCCTCTAAAGTGCTTGAGATGTTTCTTTCCAAACCGCAGAATATCATGCAGCAAATCAATCAGTTTTTTGTATTAGATGTGTTTAGAAATAAACCAAGACCATTTTTATATGGTTTCAAGTATAACCCCTTCCCTTGAATAGCGACTGCCTCCATAGCCTTATTATGTCGCTTGTTTTCTTCAAAAGCTCTTTTAGCAACTTGAACGTCATTGAGTGCTTTTGCAACTCCTGCAACTCCACCTGTTAAAGATCCAACAGCTAATAAACCAGCTAGAAAAGGAGCTAGAAATGGAAGAAAACCACCTCTCTTTGGAAGTGGGATTATTCTTGGAGTTTGTATATTTTGTTTTTTTTTTATTTTTAAAAACATTTTTTGCAGCTTTCAGAGCAATATTTGCCATAGATGTTGTACCACAACAATTGATATTACTTTTAATAGCATTTCTTGCTTCAGTTATGGCCTTTTTAAAAATATTTTTCTTACAAGGTTGCTTCTTTTGTTTACTAGCTCGGGTAGTTTTTTTTTTATTCTCTTTATTACCCATACCAAACTTTGTTTTCGCCTTAATCATGTTGGTGACCAAAAGGCTGCTCAACTTTTCAGACGTTGAAGAGTCGTTTGCTTTAAATCGTTTCCACGCTTGCTCAGCTAGAATTTTATCAGCAACGTGTCGGTCTGGGGCAGAGCTACTTTTAGAATATGCAATATCATGCAAACGACAAGCCTCATCCAGCTGATTAATCCCCTTATCTCCTCTACGTAATCGTTTTTCCAATTTAGTTCCGGGCCCACAATAATTATAAGTAGTATAAATAGGTAACTCCCACTCCACGGCACGGCACCGCACGGCACCGCACGGCACATCCCAATTGGGAATGCACATCCCAATTGGGATGCATTCTCAAGTTTCTAATTGGGAATAAGTGTCAGTGGTTGGATTACTAGCGCCATTTGTATTTTCATTTGAATATTGGTTGTGGGATTGGATTTTCTGTGATAAATTGGTTGTGGGATATGCTTTTGTAGTTGGATTTCTAATTCAAAAATTAAATTTTTGTTGGAATATTGATTTTTTGGTTGGGTAGCTCCTACTCCACCCAATTCAAAACCTATGTCACTCCTACTCCACCCAATTCAGAATCTATGTCACTCCTACTCCACCCAATTTGCATTCCCAATTCTAATTGGGAATAAGTGTTAGTGGTTCGATTTGTAGCACCATTTGTATTTTCATTTGAATATTGGTTGTGGGATATACTTTTGCAGTCGGATTTCTAGTTCAAAAATTAAATTTTTGTTGGAATATTTCAAGTTTGATTCAAATTGGGAATAATTATCAGTGGTTGGATTTCTAGCACCACCTGTATTTTTTTTCATTTCAACATTGGTTGTGGGATTGGAATTTCAGTGATAAATTTGGTTGTGGGATATACTTTTGTAGTTGGTTTTTTTTTGGATAGCACAACATTAGCACCTGCACGGTATGCAATATAAAATTGATGTGTGCATTGGATAAACATATTCTTAATAGGATGTTCATATGCTTAAGATCAAATAAGAACTAGCATTCCAAAATACTTACCTCTGTTGGTTGTGCTGGTTAGAATTATGTACAATGCAAGAGAATTTCAGAAGAGTTTGATTAAAAGACACATTTGTTTTTTTTACGATATTTATTTATATTTAATTTTATATTTTGAAAACTTTATTACATTGTTCTAATAAAAACCTTAAACATAAATGACCACAAATAAACGTATCAAAATCTTGTTCTTGTATATAATTATAGTTTATTTTGTTACCAAGATAGCTAATTACTTCTGAGGGTGGTCTTAAATTTCCAAAACTATCAAAATACTTAACAATATTTTTTTTTATTTCTTATATATTCTTAAACTATTCTGGTAACAACTTGTTCAAGCGGATTATAGTCAATAATTCTATCATGAAGCATAAGGCAGTAAGCTGAAGTATTTGCAGGAAGTTGTTTTGATGTTCTCATTTCCAAACGTATGTCGATGGGTCCTGTTTTCATAGTTTCATTTTGGTGTCTGCAGTCTACCACAAAAACTGGAGCATGTGATTTGAATAATTCCCAGGAAAGAAGAGGTTCAGTGATGTTTTTATTATAGTAAGATTTTTGAAAGTCTGTATACATTTTGTAAAACAGGCTATATCTGTTTTTTCAAAAGAAACATTGAAATCTTCATGTGGATAAACATCAGAGTTTAAATAAACTTTTAAGTCTGTTAGATTACAATGATCAAACGTTGTAGGATCAGCAGCCAAATTTTTATTTTTTCCAGTTTGTAAAGCAAAAACAATGTATCGAGGTTTTTCTATTTGTGTTTTTTCACTTCAGAATTTTCAGAAAGTAATAAGCTTATAGCAAGCGTCAAACTACGATCAGAGGCTCATCATAAGTGCATGTGTTAGTTGTTAGTAAGAAAATAATACTATTATAGCCTAACACACGCACAAAATACAAAACATAATAATTATTAACATTTAACATGAATTATTACATAACATCAAAAAAATAAAATAAAGACGTTTACGATAGTGGAGCACTGGTTCTAAACAATGATTTTAATCCCACCTTATTTAAATTTAAATCTATCGATGAACAGTTTAAATTATATAAAATGCTCATTCGACTTAATGCTTTATTCTTCCCATAGTTAGTTCTATGGAAGTCAATATGTATAAAATCAAATGTACGCAGGTGATGAGTTCCGCTTCAGTAATTCAAATGTACACAAGATAGTAAATAAGGTGCATCAATTTCACCATTAATGAGTTGATGAAAAATACTAAGTCATTATTAACACGCCTTTGATGGAGAGATTGCATTTGAAGAAGCTGAATACGATGTTCATAGGGATGCAGATCATAAGGATCATCCCAAGGAAGACCCTTTAGGGCAAAGCGAATGAAATTATGTTGAATTGATTCAATACGTTTCTTATGAATTTCGTAATAGGGAGTCCACACCTGCGAAGCATATTCAAGATGAGGACGAACATGGCAATTATTCAAAGAAAGAGTTACATAGGGATCACTGTTGTTGTGTTGTTGTTTTGACATTCCAGATATGATGATCAGAACTTGGCAGCATGGGATATTCATAAAGATCCCAGTTTCGGAAACCAATTTTCATAGAGCTGCTTTTACTTATAGATTTATATAAACTTAATTTCATGGAATCTGTTAAGGTTACGTGGGGTACTTTCCATTGTATTTTTTGAATGTTAATTTGTACTTTTTCATTGGTTGGAGAGATCAATGCGTTTTCATCCACTCTTGAACGAGTGATAATAAGATCATGTCGAGCATTTGGAATGATTTTTTATAATCTTCAGCGAATCCTAAAAGTTTGTTCAGTGGAATACAATAATTAAAATGAAATGGTTTCAAATTAATAGGTGAGTCAGGAGACCAGGATGCATTAAATAGCATATCACTTTCATTTTTAGTTAAAGATAAATAGTTTTTGATCGTTGATGTTATTCCGACATTTCTATTGTAGTCGATTTCCTTGCCATTAAGTTCATAACGTATTTCATCAAAAAGAAAACCCATGGCATTGTTTACAAGTTTTGTATTGACTATTTCTTTTACATCTGCTGTCGATAGTGATCCTTCAATATATAAAAAACTTTCCGAAGGGAGAACATTAAGATTTTGATGTTGTATACAAATCTGAATGATGTCATTTCGTTCAAAATTGTTTTGATATGGTGAATAAGTATGGTACTCATATTTAGAAATACTTTCACTTATTTCAGGATCTTGGAAAATATTCAACATTATTTATGACAGTAGTTGTAACTAGAGGGTTCTGGATCACCGGTGCACCGGTGCTGCACCAGGGTTCTGATCTATGCTAAATACTGCTGCTGCACCGGTGCACCGGCATGCATCACCAGGGTTATAAAACACCGGTGCACCGGCATCGCCAGGGTTCTGATCTATGCTAAATACCGATATTATTTTGGGTTCTGGACCATGCTTAGCAAACGTTAGTTACCGGTATTATTTGGGGTTCTGGACCATGCGTAGCAAACTTTAGAACTTAAAACGTAAAATTCACGTTCACGTAACGCAAAAAACGTAAAATTCACGTTAAAACGTAAAATTCACGTTAAAACGTAAAATTCACGTTCACGTAACGCAAAAAACGTAAAATTCACGTTAAAACGTAAAATTCACGTTAAAACGTAAAATTCACGTTCACGTAACGCAAAAAACGTAAAATTCACGTTAAAACGTAAAATTCACGTTCACGTTAAAACGCAAAAACGTAAAATTCACGTTAAAACGTAAAATTCACGTTCACGTTAAAACGCAAAAACTTAAAATTCACGTTCGGAACGCAAAAATATTGGGATGCATTTCCAACAGTTTGATTCTAATTGGGAATAATTATCAGTGGTTGGATTTCTAGCACCATATGTATTTTTTTCATTTTTCAACATTAGTTGTGGGATTGGATTTTCAGTGATAAATTGATTGTGGGATATACTTTCATAGTTGGATTTTTAGAATATCACAACTTGACCCCTCTATCTAATGCTTTAGAATTTTTGAATGGAATACATTTTTGAGGATGTTAAAAGTCATCAGAAATAAATATTAAATAGGATCAACACTATATTTCTGTAAGGATAGATGTCAACAATTAAAATTTACGATTATAATACGTGCATTGATATATCAAGACCCTGATACATCGTTACCATCATGTTACTCATTTGACTTATAGGACTTGACCATCTATATCTATTGCTTTAGGATTTTTCCTTGCCACGTTTGAACGTGAATTTTACGTTTTTGCGTTTTAACGTGAACGTGAATTTTACGTTTTTACGTGAATTTTACGTTTTTTGCGTTACGTGAACGTGAATTTTACGTTTTAACGTGAATTTTACGTTTTAACGTGAATTTTACGTTTTTTGCGTTACGTGAACGTGAATTTTACGTTTTTACGTTCTAAAGTTTGCTACGCATGGTCCAGAACCCCAAATAATACCGGTAACTAACGTTTGCTAAGCATGGTCCAGAACCCAAAATAATATCGGTATTTAGCATAGATCAGAACCCTGGCGATGCCGGTGCACCGGTGTTTTAGAACCCTGGTGATGCATGCCGGTGCACCGGTGCAGCAGCAGTATTTAGCATAGATCAGAACCCTGGTGCAGCACCGGTGCACCGGTGATCCAGAACCCTCTAGTTACAACTACTGTCATAAATAATGTTGAATATTTTCCAAGATCCTGAAATAAGTGAAAGTATTTCTAAATATGAGTACCATACTTATTCACCATATCAAAACAATTTTGAACGAAATGACATCATTCAGATTTGTATACAACATCAAAATCTTAATGTTCTCCCTTCGGAAAGTTTTTTATATATTGAAGGATCACTATCGACAGCAGATGTAAAAGAAATAGTCAATACAAAACTTGTAAACAATGCCATGGGTTTTCTTTTTGATGAAATACGTTATGAACTTAATGGCAAGGAAATCGACTACAATAGAAATGTCGGAATAACATCAACGATCAAAAACTATTTATCTTTAACTAAAAATGAAAGTGATATGCTATTTAATGCATCCTGGTCTCCTGACTCACCTATTAATTTGAAACCATTTCATTTTAATTATTGTATTCCACTGAACAAACTTTTAGGATTCGCTGAAGATTATAAAAAATCATTCCAAATGCTCGACATGATCTTATTATCACTCGTTCAAGAGTGGATGAAAACGCATTGATCTCTCCAACCAATGAAAAAGTACAAATTAACATTCAAAAACTACAATGGAAAGTACCCCACGTAACCTTAACAGATTCCATGAAATTAAGTTTATATAAATCTATAAGTAAAAGCAGCTCTATGAAAATTGGTTTCCGAAACTGGGATCTTTATGAATATCCCATGCTGCCAAGTTCTGATCATCATATCTGGAATGTCAAAACAACAACACAACAACAGTGATCCCTATGTAACTCTTTCTTTGAATAATTGCCATGTTCGTCCTCATCTTGAATATGCTTCGCAGGTGTGGACTCCCTATTACGAAATTCATAAGAAACGTATTGAATCAATTCAACATAATTTCATTCGCTTTGCCCTAAAGGGTCTTCCTTGGGATGATCCTTATGATCTGCATCCCTATGAACATCGTATTCAGCTTCTTCAAATGCAATCTCTCCATCAAAGGCGTGTTAATAATGACTTAGTATTTTTCATCAACTCATTAATGGTGAAATTGATGCACCTTATTTACTATCTTGTGTACATTTGAATTACTGAAGCGGAACTCATCACCTGCGTACATTTGATTTTATACATATTGACTTCCATAGAACTAACTATGGGAAGAATAAAGCATTAAGTCGAATGAGCATTTTATATAATTTAAACTGTTCATCGATAGATTTAAATTTAAATAAGGTGGGATTAAAATCATTGTTTAGAACCAGTGCTCCACTATCGTAAACGTCTTTATTTTATTTTTTTGATGTTATGTAATAATTCATGTTAAATGTTAATAATTATTATGTTTTGTATTTTGTGCGTGTGTTAGGCTATAATAGTATTATTTTCTTACTAACAACTAACACATGCACTTATGATGAGCCTCTGATCGTAGTTTGACGCTTGCTATAAGCTTATTACTTTCTGAAAATTCTGAAGTGAAAAAACACAAATAGAAAAACCTCGATACATTATTTTTGCTTTACAAACTGGAAAAAATAAAAATTTGGCTGCTGATCCTACAACGTTTGATCATTGTAATCTAACAGACTTAAAAGTTTATTTAAACTCTGATGTTTATCCACATGAAGATTTCAATGTTTCTTTTGAAAAAACAGTGTTTATCCAATGCACACATCAATTTTATATTGCATACCGTGCAGGTGCTAATGTTGTGCTATCCAAAAAAAACCAACTACAAAAGTATATCCCACAACCAAATTTATCACTGAAATTCCAATCCCACAACCAATGTTGAAATGAAAAAAAATACAGGTGGTGCTAGAAATCCAACCACTGATAATTATTCCCAATTTGAATCAAACTTGAAATATTCCAACAAAAATTTAATTTTTGAACTAGAAATCCGACTGCAAAAGTATATCCCACAACCAATATTCAAATGAAAATACAAATGGTGCTACAAATCGAACCACTAACACTTATTCCCAATTAGAATTGGGAATGCAAATTGGGTGGAGTAGGAGTGACATAGATTCTGAATTGGGTGGAGTAGGAGTGACATAGGTTTTGAATTGGGTGGAGTAGGAGCTACCCAACCAAAAAATCAATATTCCAACAAAAATTTAATTTTTGAATTAGAAATCCAACTACAAAAGCATATCCCACAACCAATTTATCACAGAAAATCCAATCCCACAACCAATATTCAAATGAAAATACAAATGGCGCTAGTAATCCAACCACTGACACTTATTCCCAATTAGAAACTTGGGAATGCATCCCAATTGGGATGTGCATTCCCAATTGGGATGTGCCGTGCGGTGCCGTGCGGTGCCGTGCCGTGGAGTGGGAGTTACCTATTTATACTACTA